>JADRCD010224947.1:0-28785 GCA_019843815.1 Montemys delectorum | reverse complement strand
AAGAAAGAAAGAAAGAAAGAAAGAAAGAAAGAAAGAAAGAAAGAAAGGAAAAGAGGGCTAGATGGGGAGGTAGTGGCACATGCTTTAATCCTAGCACTTGGGAGGCAGAGGCAGGCGGATCTCTAAGTCTGTGGTCAGCCTTGTCTACAGAGTGAGTTGCAGGACAGCCAGGTGTACACAGAGAAACCCTGTCTCTGTAGTGGCTATTCCTGGTTGTCAACTTGACTATATCCTGGAATTAACTACAATCCAGAATTGGCTCACCTATGGTCCTAATCTGAAGGCTGGGAGATACAAGTTTCTGACCTGGATCTTGGCATGGAGATCTTGAGGCATAGTGGCTACGAATCCCAGAAGATTAGCACAGGGAGATCTCTTGAGTTCAAGGTCATCTGGGACAAAGCAAGCCCCACATCCAGGCATGGTGGCACACACCTTTAATCTGGGCCACACCTTCTGCTGGAGACCTATGTAAGGACATTGGAAGAAGGAAGATGCATATTCTCTTCTTTGCCTGCTTGCCTTGGGGGACTGAGCAACTGCTAGATCCTTGGACTTCCATTCATAGCTGCTGCTGACCATTGTTGGGAGTTGGACTACAGACTGTAAGTCGTCTACAAATTCCCTTACTATATAGAGGCTACCCATAAGTTCTGTGACTCTAGAGAACCCTGACTAAAACAGTCTCGAAAAACCAAAACCAAAAATTTTTAAAAAGAGGGTTAGGGGAGATGGAGAGATGGCTTGGTGGTTAAAAGCCAGTACTGTTCTTCCAGAGGACACATGTACTGGTCAGCTTCGGTCAGCTTGACAAAATTAGTTACCTGGGAAGAGGGAACATCAATTGAAGATTAGCCTGTGAGCATATCTGTCAGGTATTTTCTCAATTAATGATTGATGTGGAAGGGCCCAGGCCACTGTGGGCAGTGCCAACCCCTGGGCAGGTGGCATATATATATATATATATATATATATATGGAAGGGGAAAGGACAGCGAAGGGGGAGGGGACCCTCCGTGGCTTCTCTTTTATTTCCTCCCTCATTTCCTCCCTCCAGGACTGCTCAGTGGTGCACTGTGATCTGAGAAATGAAATACATCCATTCCTCCTCTAAGTTGCTTTTGGTCAATGTTTTACTACAACCACAGGAAGGAGAAAAAGTAGGACAAGCGGAGTTCGATTCCCATCACCCACATCAGTAGCTCACAGCTGTCAGGATTCTAACTCCAGGACATCCAATACCAACTTCTGACCTCCAGGGCACTGACACTCACATGCACATAATTAAAAATAATGAAAAGAAGTTTTCAAAAGGGAGTGTGGATTCAAAAGGAATGGCTGGCTATCATCACTTTGACCTGGTGTGACCTCAGGACATACCTGCTTTAGGCTTAGAAGGAGCCAAGTAGGCTGTAAACACAGGCCCCCATCCATTCCATGAGGGAGCCACTGGTAAAGGGAGCCAAGCAGGGCTGAGCAGAGCCCAGCACCGCCCTGGAAGTTTGGTGCCGTCATCAATGTGCAGTACCTAAGAGGCCCCATGCTTTGCTTAGCCCGGGCCTGTGCCTCCTAACTACACCTTTCAAACTGCCACAGAAAACACAAAAGCCGGGGAGCAGGAGCTGGTGGGTCCTGGCCGGTGTGGCAGAACAGGCATGGAGCCGCCTGCTGGCTCATACTGTATGCAAGGACAGGACAGGATGGAAGAAGATGTTGTATCAGCATCTCAGTCACTGGAACCCATGGTTGCCATCAGGGTTGTGGCTTAAGGTCTCAATTCCAAGTCCAAGGTGCCAGGACGGGTTCTTGCTGTCCCTGTGTGATTTTGTGTTGGTGCAAACAGTGCTCCTCTGAGGACCCTTGGGGGTCCCCCCAACCAGGCCAAGCCCACTTGTTATTCTGCGTACTTTTCTGGGTGATGTCTGTGGGAGGCTTAGCCAGCTGCTGCCCAGATGTAGGGGATATGGAGCAGCCACAACTCCAGGAGAGAGGCCTGCCCACAACTGGCCTGGGATGGGGCTTGGCCTTCTGTTTCTCCTTGCTGTTAGCCTCCTGGAACAGAAGTCTGGCCAGAAATGACCCACACAGGCAGAAAGTCCAAACCTGTGTTATTAGGACTAGCTGCCTCAGCCCCTCTCTACCCAAGGGCCAGAGAACCTGGTCCCAGCACAGGGAGTGTCCAGGTTCCCTATACAGCCTTCAGTACCTTCTGGAGAAGTATGTGATGACTGTGATGCTGCCTCTGCATCCAACCACTGCGCCTTCTCCTCATCCTTCCTGTTACTCCAAGGACAACCTCAGTGCCATCCTGGGTGGCCTCCCGACTTCTTCCAGTGCTATCCACGTCCAACCGTTAGTTTCCTCTGAGCACTGCCTCTTCTTAGAATATTGCCCTTTGTATTTGTTATCTCCATGAGAACAGAGCCCAGAGACCCTCTTCCATTTGTTTCTGTATTCTTGGGGCTTAGAGTAACATTGAAATAGGCAGTGTTTGATCACTATGTAGCCCAGTCGGGCCTTGACCTCTTTAAACGTCCTTCGTTGTGTACTTGTTGCAGAGATTAGGCACCTACTCCATACCATGCTTCTGTGCTAAGGGATTTATGTTGGACACCCCATCAAAGAGGCTTACCTGCCCATTCCACAACTAACTAAACTCCTCAGGCTGAGAGCTTACAGGACGAGGGGCGCCTAGCAATGCACTGTCACAGGAGTGGTGGTGCACTCGGGAGGCAGAGGCAGCCTGGTCTACACAGTGAGTTCCAGGATAGCTGGGGATATACAGAGAAACCCTGTCTCGAAAAAGCAATAGAAAAAATAAATTCATCTTACTGAAAACAAGACAGGCCTCCTCCTGAGCCTCTTCCTCCTCGGCAAAATCAGGACCACAGCTGCCAGCTGTGGTGGCTTTTAGGCTGGTCTCACAGCAGCGTGTGCGAGCAGTGTGTGTGTGTGTGTGTGTGTGTGTGTGTGTGTGTGTGTGTGTATGCATGAGTGCGCGCGCAGCCCTGTTCCTTTCCCAGTCAGCCAGTTCCACACCCCACCTGGCCCCCTACTTGATCCCTCCCCTCACTTTTCATTCTTGTGCACTGACGTAAGTAAGCTCTGCTGAATCATGAAGCTGAGGTTTGAGGCCAGATAGAGAATCTGCACCCCGCAGAGCCACAGGGCCACAGACAGACACTGAGGTGCATCTCCAGGGGCTTTTAGGTCACCTTCCATAAGTCAGGATGGGTTTTCTTAAAAAATGACTCATAAAGGGAAGAAGGGGCCAGCTCTGGGGAGTGTGACAGGAGCCTTTACTCCTAGCTATTCTACCTCAGGCTTTTACAGAACAGCAGGTCTGTGATCTAGATGTATGTGAATAACACAGGACCTGTCAACTTTGTTCAGATTAGGAAATCCCCCTGGCATGCTGTAGAACAGCTTGTCTATTCACCATGTCTGAAGGAGGGCCTGGTTCTGGCCTGTGAAATGGAGGTGCCAACAGTGCCACAGAGACAACCAGAAGCCCAGGTGAAGGGTGACTGTTTTAAAGGTGACCTGGAATTGGTGAGTACCAGTACAAGCCAGGCAGCAGTGAGGGCTCATCCTGGATGGGAGCTCTTCTTTGCCTTCCAGCCAGCCTGTTTCCCAGAGGCAGGTCCAGGTGTTAAGCGGGGTTTCCCAGCTAGCTGGGATTCCCGGGAAGCTCTTGCTGGGGAGGGGGGGCATCTGCAAGGTACCACAGTACCAGGTCTCTGCCCTTTGCCCTGCTAGACTGAAAAGCAGCAAGAGGAGAACCTCATTCATTCACACAGCAGGCTTGGGACTAAACAAGAGGGAAAAGAGGACAAACAGGACATGTCCTCCATGTTCTCATCCCACCTCCCTGAAGGACTGGGGCTGTGGTCAGTGGACAGTGTCCATGTGCCCAGAGCAGCCGCTTCCTCTGAACACGATCATTAAGCATTAGGGAAGCCTCTGGAAGCATGTCCCGGGCTGCAGGAGTCACAGAACTCATGAAGATGATGTGGGATGTGTCCACACGATTGCTTAGCCCCCCTGATGACCCAGCAAGCACTGCGGTCCACTTTCCTACCTAGGCATCTATCCTTCTCAGACCCAGTGCTGGGTCCTTTCTAGTGCCCCACATGTGTCCTGGAACAGCCCTTCCAGCTGGGCTCCTGACAGCACCATTGCTTCAGAGGCCCAGAGAGAAGGGAATTGCCCAGGCTACCAGCAGCACCCAGGCCCCTGCCACCACAGACCACAAAGCAGCTTTCTGGCTACAAAAAAGTACACAAGGCAGCGTGGGGAGAGGAGCGACAAGTCAGGCCAGCGTGGCTCATCATCATCCCATCTGAAATACTTGATGGCTTACAGAACTGCCACTCCTTCCAAAAACTCGGTGAGCCCTGGCTGCTCTGCCCCACCCTCTTCCTGGAAGTAGTTGTGGTCAGAGAAGCAAAGAAGTTTCCTCTCTGTCATCCATTTCAAATTGATGCAGGATGGACAGTTAAAAGGCCCACCTCTCCAGTCCAGGAGTGGCCTGGCGTCAATTACTTCTATCTCAGTTTTCTCCTCTGTATACTGGGGGCAACACAGTACTGAGCGTCAGGGGCTGTCCCAGGAGGACTCCATCACAGGGATACCAAGGACCAGGCACGGATACTCAGGAGAGCTCAGACCAGAGTGGCCATCTTCCCAGTCAAACCAAAACACAGTGCCTGGAAATTTGGTCCCAACACTGTGGGTGGAGCTGTGCACGATGCCCGAGCCTCCAGTATCCCCAAGACTTCAAGAAAGTCAATCTGTATACCCAACTCCCAAACCAAAGCATACGCTCTAGAAATCTTTGTTTCTTAAAAAAAAACTTTCATAATAAAGTTTATTACCTAAACTGGCTGTAAAAATATAAAATAGGATATTCTGCACAGCAGAAAAATGAAGCCAGAGACCCTCCCCGACCCCTGGTTTGTGCAAAGATACTGGGAATATGTAAACATGGAGAGGTAGGAGTGGAGTTCAGGTCCTGGCCCCAGACACAAGCTGCTACAACCAGGGGGACCCGGAGGGAGCACCAGGAGGGGAGGCCCCCCGAGAGGCGGGATGAGGTCTCCAGCCAGAAGTGGGAGGCATTTTACCCTCCACACCCACTCCCTCCGACCCAGGCGGGGAGGGCTCCCACGTGGTTACAGAAAAATAATAATAATTAATAATAAGAAATAACAAGGCGCCCCCACTTAATGCTGCGGGCACGGCGGCAGCCGGTCAGATCTGGAAGGGGAAGGAACTCAGGTAGTCACGGAGTACCGGGTTAAGAGGGATGCGCGCCAGGTTTTCGCGACCCACGCTGGCCACGATGCGCTGGCGACACAGCTCCTGCAGCGGCCGCACGCGGCGCTGGCGCAGCGGGGCCCCCAACATGCGGCGCGGCGCCGCCACGTAGTGCTCCAGCAGCTCGAAGAGGCAATCGAAGGTCTCGCGGCTACCGTCCAGGTGGAAGCGGCCGGCCTGGAAGTGCACGCGGATGCTCGTGGGGCCCGAAGCCATCTTCACGCTGAGCGCGAAGAAGCAGTTCCGTTGGCGACTGTCGCGCACCAAGAAGGTGCCCACGGGCTCGGCACGCAGCCGCTCGTGCGCCCCGTGAACGCTCAGGGGTCCCCAGTAGAAGCCGCAGGCATCCAGGAGCGCGCTGGTCCGCGTGATGCGCCGGTAATCGGAATGGGAGCGGAAGGTGCGGAAGTGAGTGTCGCCCGGGGCCGGGGCCGGGATCGGGACCGCCGGGCAGGGCCGGGGACGCACGGGGGCCGCCGGCGAGGGCGAAGACGAGGACGAGGTGGGCTCTGGCCGCCGTCGGGGCTCTGCTGCCGGGGAGATCGCATTGTCGGCTGCCACCTGGTTGCGAGCTACCATCCTACTCGAGGGGCCAGCTGAAGGGGTGGGCCATAGCGTCCGGGGCTGCGCTGATGAGGGAGACAGAGGCAGTGAGCCGGGCGTCCGGGTGGCACAGGCTGGCCAACGGACCCCAAGGAGCTAGGGCGGCACGCAGAATCCGCCCGGAGCCTGAGCCTCGGTGGGCTCATCTGCGAGGTAGGCCGTTCCTGTATGTGGAACCCTTCCAGACAGGCGGCGGAGCCCTGCCTCCCCGCGCGCGTGGAGAAGGGGGCGTGGAGAGGGGCCCGACTCCCGGCCGTCCCCGCTGGTGGCTAGCGGCCTCGCGGCCGCCGCCTACTGGCCACGCCAGGGACTGGAACCCGGGCAGACGATCTAGGCTCAGGGCCGAAGAGGAGGGGCTGATGGCGCCCCGCGCGCGCGAGGGGCCCCCAGGGCGAGCCGGTGGGGCGGGCGCCAGAGGCGTGGCATCCACGGCCCCGCCAGGCAGTCTGCGAGGCTAGTCCTGCCGGGCTCTGCTCCCCTTCCTCCCATCCCCTCCCGCCTGCTCCTTCGCAGCTACCTCGGCTCACCTGGCGGCGGGACCCGGGGCGCCGCGGCTGGGGGGTCCGGGGCGGCTGTCGCGCATGCTCCGGGGCCGGGAGCCGTGCAGCTGCCACGGCCGCAGTTCTCTCTGCTGCTGCCCGCCCCTGCATCAGGCTCTTAAACCAGGCAGGCCCCGCCCATAGGTTCCAGCCCACCCCCGCTTTCGGTTTCTCTTTCCGGCAAGTCTTTCGGGTTCTCTTTAGATTCCAGCGTCTGTCCCTGGACACGGTTCCCCTAACTCGGTTTCGCCTCGCACCTACTCTCATTGGGACCTCTGGGGTTCCGACTCCACCCTGGAATCTTCTGTTTCGTGCCTGGGATGCTTAGGACCTGGTGCCCGCTCTTTTGCTCTACCTTCGCCCCACATCGCCGCCCGCCGGGTGGGATGCTAGCGTGGAGCTGACACGCCTCCTCCCTCCGGGTGTCTGCATTCTCCCGGTTAGGGCTCCGCCTCGCCTGGACCCTGTGCCCCCCTAGCAGCTCCTCCCTGCCAGGGTCCTTCCTGCCCAGGACCCGAAGGCCTTGGCAATCTCTACCCTTCTTGGAGCCCGGCTAGCCAGTCCTGGAGACCTGTGGGGCCGCCGCCCTCCTCCAGAACCGCGTGCGGGCCCCTCCCGTTGGCCACTCGGCCTGGTCTTGGCTTGGGCTTCCCAGGAAGCGGTGGCCTGACCGCAGTGGCTTCAAAGGAAGCCTAAGGCGGTGCGGGAGGGGCGCCCCCGCTCCCGGCCGAGTTCCTCGGAAACCGGGCGGGGTTGGGCTGGGTCCCCAGGCGCCTGGACTCTCTCTGCACTCCTACTACGTGGGCAGCCGGAGAAACTGAGGCCCCGGGTGGGGCTGTGATTCCAAAAAAACAAAAACAAAAAAAAACCTGTAATCTCCAAACTTTGCCTTCCTAGCCTCTCAATCTTAACACACCCCGTCAAGGCTCCAACAAGCATCTGCCTGCACAAGGGCTCCCATGCCCCGTGCACACCTTGGCTTGGGATCTAGGCGGTCATACCTATCACTAGGACACTGGTTTCGTGATTCAGTTTGTCCTGAAAGGCCAGGAGTGGGTGCCTGGCTGACGATGTTTATGAATGAAAGCGGGTGAGGTTCTCGTGCAAGCTTCCCTGTGCTCAGTGACGCACACTGCCCTCTACAGGTTCCTCTGCTGCGAAGCTCTGAGGCCAAGTCCTCCTGGTCTCCCTCTGTTCATCCTAAGCACAACCAAACTTGTCTTGTGCTCCTTGAATTTGTGTGGCTGGGGCTGGTAGTGGGTCACTAGAGAGGCCTTTGCTGTTCCCATTAAAGATGCTGAGCTGCTGGCCGGGGTTTGTCGGTCTATACCCATTGGTGGGCGATGGAGGTGGATAAGGCTGGGTTTGGAGCCCAGGTCCTGGAGTAGCACTGTTCTGTGTGAGTGTAGCACTGCCTCCCTCAAGTGGCTCAACCTAGGCTGGCCTTCAGGTCTCCTGGCAAGTATCACTGTGCTTGGTTTTTGCAGTGCTGGGGACTGAACACAGGGCCCTGTACCAGCCTATTCCATCCCCAGCCTATGCTCCCAGCCCAGGCAAAGTGAGGGAAACCTCTTGGGGTACAGTATCCCCTTGGACTTGGCGCCGAGGTGGGTGTCAAGGTTCGGCTGGCTCCTGCAGGCCTTTTCATTAGGCTCCAGGCCTCCACTCCACCCTCATTCTCAGTTAGAGAGTGTGCCCTTTCCCCCTGTCCCTGGCTAGCCCTCTCCCATCCATCACGTTCCAACGATGCAGTCTTTAGTACATAGCCAGGGATCTGATTTTTTGCCCCTGCCCACTGCATACTGCCCCACTGATGGTAAGTTCTCCTTGCCGTCCAAAGTACAGGGTGATCACAGAGTCTTTGGACAATTTGGTTTCAGTTTCTAAAAGTAGTGAAAAAGAAACATGCTGAGCAGTATAGCTGCTTCCTGACCCCCCAGGGGTCCAGAGAGCCCAGTGCCCACTGTACAGCGGCTACCATTGTAGGGTCCTGCAGGCTTTGGATGCAAGACAGTTCCATAGCCTGGCCTGCAAGGTACCTTTTTCCAGCATTCACAATGTCCTGCTGGGAAGTACTGCCCACTGCCCCTGTGTGATTTTGAAAGTACCAACGCCGATGGGAGAAAGGGAGGGACTGGGTGATTGTGCACAGCAACCGTGCACTCACATACATAAAATAAAAACTGCAGACTCAAGGCTAGTCTCCAGGGTACAAGCTTTAATCCACGTTGCATAGAAATTGCTGCAGTGACATGTTCCTGTAACATCACCATCCCAACCTTCCCCTAGTGATGACATCTCCTTGTGGGATCCAATGGACACAGGAACATCCTGGAGTGTGTCACTTGTATCTTCGTCCTAAAAGGCAGGAGTGGGAAAGGGACCTTTAACCCGTCTGCTCCCCTTCCCCCACCACCAGTCCCTTCCACCCTCCGTCTAGAAACCACTGAAAGGTCAGGTGAGCCGGCTGGCCTCCTGGACAGACTTGCCTGTCTTCTTGTCCCTGCCCTCCCACTCCCCCACTGAGTAGGTAGGTACCTGAGCTACGCCTCTTAGCTCTGTGAGTCCGCTTCCGCCTCCTGACCGCCTTTCTCTTGCTCACTTTCCCTTCCAAGGTCTTCCTGTTCTTGGGGCAGCTGCCACGGTGGCTGGGTCTTGAAGGTGAGTGTCGAGAGTGCATGGATGGTTTGGGGTGCTTCATCTGCTGGCCAGGGCTGGGGCTGGAGCTGGAGCTCGGGTGGCCTGCCTGGCTGCAGCTCCGGCAGTGGTGGCTGCAGGTGCACTGGTTATTGGTGTGACTTTGAGGCCGAGAGGAGCTGTGCAGGTGGGGATGAGTGGTGGGAAGGCTCTGCATCTTGGTGTCCATGGGAGGCCACACTCGGAGGGGCAGAGACTTCCTCCTCCTCCTCTTCTCCCAGCAGGCCCGGCTTTGGGGAGTCCCCACAGCCCCTAGTTATATAGCTGGGCCGATTATGATGACACAGGCCACAGAGGGTGACAGGTATGGCAGGCAGGCACCGCCCTGCCCCTCACCCTCATCCAGGGCGGGGCAGCTTTTAGGGTCCTGTGGGTTAGGTCAGATTGTGCTGAACCCACATCTCAGATCTGCAGCTTGCTCGTTTCACCCTTGTGTGTCCCTTCTTTCTATTCCAGTCCTCCTAAATAAATAATTGTACTCTCCTCACGGTAACATCGACACCAGGAGTAGTAAGAGGATTTATATTACGAGGTTAGCTAATGATCAGCCTGCAGTCCGTGCTTAAAGGCCTCAAGACAGCTGCAGAGTTCTGTTTTCCACGGGCCATCTAGTGCCTGGCCTACCATAGGAAGTACAGCCAGTGTGTGCGCAGTGAGCCAGTGTGCCCTGATGGGATCGCATCTTAGACCAAAGGCTTGCAGAGGGATTAGGGGCCCAGCAGTTGGAAGTTTGAGGGTCAGGTTCACAGAACTCAAGTCTAATCTTGGGCTCCCTTAGTCCTTCATGACCCCCATTCTCAGCCTGAGATGCCTTTAGTCCTGGTGGTCTTTGCTTCGGTACCCAGCCTGGAAAGGAAAAGGTCAAGTTGTATTTTACTAGAACCACCTGTGATCACTCTGATCCTGCCTACATGGCCCTGCCCAAGCTTCTGTACTCCTGAACTACTTCTGCCTCTTACCACCCACACTGTGTGAGTGTGTGCATGCGTGTGTGTGTGTGTGTGTGTGTGTGTGTGTGTGTGTGTGTGTTTTCAGAAGACAACTCTCAGGAGTGGTTTCTCTCCTTGAGCTCAGCTTGATGACATGTTCCTTCACATCCTGAGACAGTCTCAGCTCAATGAGTCTTCTCCAGAGTTCTGGGATTCCAGTTCTACGTTCATTTTTTTTTTAATAAACATGCCAGTTGGCCCATTGTGAAAACTGCTTGATTTAATGAGCCCTGCCTACTCTGTTCATCTTTCGCAGGCAGCTTTGTCTGGGATGCTCCCCCATTGGCAGGCTGAATGGTAACTTCCTCTCCCCACGATGTGTATCCACATTCTAATAGCTGGAGCATAGTTGGGCAGGCCCTCACATCCACTGGCAGATGTTCTCACAGAGGATAGAAGAGCTGTCACAACCGCCTGCCTGGCATGTCCAAGGCCCTGGGTCTGATTTACAGGTTTAGCCTTAGCCATAAGACCAAAGTTTCTGGAGCAGTGGTTGGTGTACCAACATGCAGACCCTTGTCTGTGCTTGCGCTACACAGCCAGCCCTGAGGCCTGTGCAGCTCCTAGGGAGAACCGGCCCTACTGGAAGGACACATTTGGCTCTCTGATAGTACCCCACCAACCTTCCCCAAACCCACTTGGAGACCTTGGGTATTCACTGTGTTCCTTGTCCCTCTCCTAAGGATTGCCACTGGGCTTCACTTCCCAGGTCCCCGGTGACTGGATCAGGCTTTGGAGGAGGCCTCGGTGGCAGGGTGGGTGAAAGCCAAGGGCTAAGAGGGCCTTCCCTTCATCCCTTCCCTCCCTCCCTCCCTTCCCTCCCTCCCTCCTTTCCCTCCCTCCCTCCTTCCCTTCCCTCCCTCCCTCCATCCCTCCCTCCCTCCCATGTACTACCCACAAGTCATTTTGAAAAGGAGTTAATAGGAAATGGAACCAGGACCCAAGCCTCTCCTCTGTGCTTCCCTGCCCACAGCCACATCCTCCCTTGTTCTTCAGAAGACGAGGCAGGAGGACTGCCTCACATCTGGTTCTAGCCCACCCAATGCTATTTAGGGCCTCATTCAAAATCTATCAAGCCCTGACAGCACCTCCAGTGAGACATCTCAGTCTACAAAGGCATCGCATGCTCACACACTCACACACATGCACATAAGGGAAAGAGGGAGACCAGGAGAGTTCCATTGGAGACTCTTTATTCTTTTCTGAATGTCTTCTTCCCCTGGCGTGGCAATGGGCACCCATCGCCGGGCAGGCCTTGTGATGGGTCAGGAGTGCGTCTGCTTGGGCTCGGGACTTGGCTGGGCCTCAGCATCCTCGGCTCTCTCTTGCTTTTCAGGCTCCAGCAGCAGCAGCTTGCCTTTCACCGGGATCTGCTCCTCCTCCTCTTCCTCCTCGTCTTCCTCTTCCTCCTCCTCCTCCTCCTCCTCTTCACCCTCTGATGACAGGGAGAAGTTGTCTTGACTCACACAGGCCACGAGCTTCTTCATGGAGGACTCGTGGCCACGGCTGTGGCCCGTGTTCTGGGCTGGGCCGTGGCCGGTGCTGAGCTTGGCACAGCGGGAACCCATCGCCCACTCCTGTCTCTCTGGACTAGGAGGGAGGCAGCCTGGGTAGTGAGAGGGTGTGAAGCTGGTGGGTGTGGCACTGACCTCACAAAGGCTCCAAGGCACCACCCTCCCCCACTCCAGAATTTAGAGCTTCGCTTACATTTTTCAGGAACCCTGACTCAGATGGCCCTATGAGCTGGTATGATTGGGGTGGAATAGAAGCTGGAGAGGGCACAAACTAGATCTATGGGCAGGGACAGGAGCTGAATAAGTTAAGCCTTGAATATGGAACTCATGAACTGTGTGCCTAGTGTGCCTAGTATGTGATGTGAAGATGGACTCCCTTCCAGGTCACAGTCCAGCCCCACCACGCCACGACGCCATGCCACGCCACACTCCACCCCATCCCATTCCGGCTCTTCATTCCAAGGATGCTTGGATTTGGTCAGTTTTGGCCACCATTTGTTCAGGTCACCTCCTGACAGTAACTGTAGGAGTGGACCTCGTCCCCTATTCCCTCCCCTCAGGCCCAGGACGTTTATGGAAAAGAGACAGCAGTCAGTGAATCTCGTGTCAAGCTTTATTTGGCAGGTGGCTTTGCTCATTACTCAGATCTCGTGGCTCCTTGGCAGCTCAGGGCTCAGACATCAACATGGAATGGTGGTGTGGCCTCACGTGACGTTGCTTGGGCAGGTGACTATTCCTTGGGCAGGTGACTTCCTTGGCTCCAGGCAGAATGGACAGGCCTGGGGAGGCTTAGTGATGGTGCCTCCTACATTTCCTGCACCTGCATCTCCTCCTCCTTCGGGATCTTCTGCAGCCTGTGGAAAGAAAAGTTGAGGTGCGCTAGGCTGCCTGGAAGGCAGCAGGGTTTGGTTGGGCAGCAGCACAGGTGACCAGGGGCTTGGCTGTGGGGTGCTTACCTCTACGATGCCGCCTCCTGTGGCGGCAGGAGTGTCTCCTCCGCCTTCTGCATGACCGACGCCTCTTGTGGATCCTATGCAGCCTCTTACGAGAGCAGCGCCTGTGTCTGTGGTGGTGGTGGCCCCTGTGTGTCCTCCCATAGTCCTCCACACGCTCTGGACTCAGCCCTTGCCCCTGCCCCTGCTCCTCACGTTCATGGTCTTGCCCAGGCCCCTGGTGTGGACCCTCACTGGGGCTCCTCATTCGGTAGCGAACCATAGTGCCAGGAGATCAGGAGGTTCTGGGTTGAGGCTGCAGCTGACCTGGATTGGAGGAGGAGGGACAGAAGCCTGCCCACCTGCTCTTGGTGGTGATGATGGTCTGGTGTGGGGGGCTCTCAGAGGGCTCATATATAAAGGTGAACCCCACTGTGACCTGTTGGCCCACCCCTGATTGATTGTTCCCACCCTGCCCAGTCCCCTCTGTGAGGGCAGCACAGGGTTGGGAGCAGGAGCCAAGTTACTCATCTTGCCTTGAAGCCCTTGTAGCATGCTGACTTATTTAATGTGAGATGGTCTCACACATCAAAGGATGACCTTGAACTTCTAACCCTGGAATCACACATGTGTGCTACCATGCCCTGGCCATGCCGTGTTGGAGATACATACAGCCCATGCATGGCCTTGGTTGGGCATTTGAGGAAGTGAGGAAGCACTCTACCAACTCCTAGCCCAGTCTGTGCCAACATCCTGTCAGGCACTGGCCAAAGCTTCCCACCTCCTCCATGTACTTTACTACTGAAATGGACATGTAACATATCTTCCCATAGTTCAGTAGGCTAACCAGCTCTGCCTACCTCTACTTCCCAAAGGCGTGAGTCACCGCCTATCCTGAGGCATGACCGCCTATCCTGAGGCATGTCTGAGACATTTCTTGATTTCTACAAGCCCCTCAACTCTACCTCCCTGGCTCAAAACAATAGTATATGATGAGATTTGAGTGTATGCAAGGGTCTGGGCTCCATTCAAAAAGTTGTGCATATTAATGAAGCTCACAGAGGGTTTTGTACTTTGTATATATACATATATATGAATTTTGACCCAAAGTGGTGGTTTTGGTACCTTATATTTGAAGTCCAGAGTCAGAAGGGTGTGGGATTGGAGCAGAGGGACACAGTCCCTCATAATTCTTGAATCTGAGCCTGTCACCATGACAGGACAATGAGCAGTTGGTAGTGTGTACTTTGCTTACATGATGTCTAAACTAGACGCAATAGGTACACAGTATCTTTGGCTACACAGCGTAGTAATTTTAGTCTATGAAAGAGTGCAGAGGACCCAGTTAAAGTTTTGATTTGTTACTGTGGCTATCAGGCTATAGTGGGAAACACAACTTGTCTGGTTCTTGGGCACATGCCAGGCCACAGGATTGGGTCAAGGACTCCCAAGTCTTGGACAGCCCACTGTCTTAGAGTTTCCATTGAAGATACGCCATGACCAAGGCAATTCTTATAAGGGCAAACATTTAATTGGGGCTGGCTTACAGTTTCAGAGGTTCAGTCCATTATGGTGGGAAGCATGGCAGCGTGCAGGCTGACTTGGTGCTGGAGCTGAGAGTTCTACATCTTATTCCAAAGGCAAGCAGGAGAAGACTGGCATCCTCAGGCAGCTAGGAGTCTCTAAACCCATCCCCACAGTGACACACTTACTCCAACAAGGCCACATCTCCTAATAGTGCCACTCTCTGGCCCCCATAGGCTTGTTCAAACACATGAATCTTTGGGGGCAATACCGACCCATAATATTTAATCCAACTTCAAAAGTTCCAAAGTCTCTCCTAAGATTCATGCAATCTGTTAGCTATAATCCCCTATAAAGTCAACATCAAACGGCAGATCACATACCTCTCACATCACAGGATATACATTATCATTCCAAAATGTCATAGTAAGAAAAATCAGCTAGACAAACTCTGGACTGTGTCTCTATGTCTGAAATCTCTCTTCAGGGCTCCAGCTCCTTTCATCCTTGTTGACTACTGTTGGCAGATCTGGCATTCGGCAGCACACTCCATTCTCTTGGGCTGGTTCCACTCTGTTATCGGCTTTCCTCAGCAATCCCCAAGGCAACTTCAATTTTACTTGTTCTAGTGTCTGGGATCCACACACTGGATCTTCTGGGTTCCTCCAAAGGGCTTGGGTCACTTCTCCAGCTCTTCTATAGCATTCTAGGCTCTGCTGCTGCTGCTGCTGCTGTTCTTGGTGGCCCTCCCATGGTGACAGCATCTCCAACACGCTGGGGTTTTTCACTGCAACTAGGCTTCACCAACAGCCTCTCATAGGATCCCTTCATGGTGCCAAGCCTCACCTTGCCAAGCATGACCCCTTCAGTCCCGTGCTGTCAACTGCAAATGAGTGGCCTTCCCTGGCCTCTCACAGTGCCAAGCCTCAGCTGCTCTCCATGACCCTTTCATGCCTTCAAAACCAGTACCACCTGGGTGACACAACCTTGGCTATCTCTGGAACACAGTTTTTGTTTGTTTTTTTGTTTGTTTGTTTGTTTTTTTTTTGTTTTTGTTTTTGTTTTTTTTTTTTTTTGGTGCTGATCTCTTCTCAATCACTGCTAATTTCTTAGCTCCTGCTAACCAGCATTGATTGTCCCAGTAGTCTCCTCCTACTCTTGACTCTAAAGCCAGAGCCACATGGCTGAAGCTGCCAAATTCTGCTGCTTGCTGGGACTGGAACATGGCCCCTTGTTCTATTGCATCCTTCATTGCTTAGGCTTGATTGTCCTAGAACTTGCTCTGTAGATTGTCCTTGAACTCAAGAGATCTGCATAGCCTATATCACCATGATTGGACTTAAACTTTTCTTTACCTTGAACTTGCTCTGTCCCAGGCTGACCTTGAACTCAAGAGATCTGCTTGCCTTTGTCTCTTGAGAGTAAAGGTATGTACTACCATGTCTGGGCCTAAACTCTTCATAGGCACTATTCCTCAAGATCCAGATCAAAAAAGTGTCTTCCAGCCTCAAGATCTGGATCATAAGTGTGTCCGCCATTTCTGGATTGTAAATCATTCTAGAGTAAAAATCCAAATGAAAACAACCAGATAATAACATCTAACCTTGTTCAACCGTAAACACAAACAAGCTTAGCTGGGTAGGATCTTGTCCTGAGATCACCACTCCCATATCTGTTTATCTCCTTGAACACAGGATTCCATTACATTCCACATCCTGGTGCCCCTTTAATACTTGAACCATACATTTTGTATTTTTCCTTTCTCAGCTTGCTATGCTTGATCAAAATGATCTTCATGAGAGTAAACCAGAGGACAAAGTCTAATGATGGGCTTTTCTGAGGCTTCCTTTCTCAATGCAATTAACCTCAGGCAGATTCTTCAGACAAGGCAAAAAGCAGCCATATTCTTTACCAAAATATCAGAATATCCAGAGTTCAAATCCTCCTCAGCATCAATGTCTTCCATATTCCTAGTAGGATGGCTTGTTAAGCCTCACTTAAAGCATCCCACTGCTTTTATAATCCAAAGTCCCCAAATCCATATTCCTCCAAATAAAAACATGGTCAGGCCTATCACAGCTATACCCCACTCCCAGTACCAACTTCTGTCTTAGTGTTTGCATTGCTGTGAAGAGACACCATGACCAATAAGGATAACATTTCATTGGGGCTGGCTTACAGTTTCAAAGGTTCAGTCCATTATCATGGTAGGAAGCATGGCATCATCCAGGCCGAATTGGTACTGGAGAAGGAGCTGAGAGTTCTACATCTTGTTCCGAAGGCAAACAGAAGACTGACATCCTCAGGCAGCTAGGAGAATGCTCCCCGCAGTGACATACTACCAACAAGGCCACCTAATTAAGTGCCACTCCCTGGCCAAGCATTGAAACCACCATACCCAGCTTCTGACCTGGTGGCCTTCTATCTCAGGGGCAGTTAGAATGACATTTGACCTGCCTGACTTTGACAGTCTTTCTGTGGTGAGCCCCCTCAGGGTAGGTAGGCCTGATGTCTGCCATTGGTGAAACCTTGTGCATCTGTGCACAGAGGCCCTCGGACACCTGTCTTCCCTACCCCTTCCTGGGGCCAGATCTGTACAGGTGGCTGGGTGGTCAATATTGACAATTCTCATTTGACCAGTCATGCCCCTTCACCACATCCGCACACCCCTCCCCGAGCCCAAGAACCAAGAAGCAGAATTAGAGTGAGTTTTCAACATTTATTGACAGGTGGCATTGTTCCTTAGCAGGCTCCTGTTTTTCATCGGACAGTGGCATTTTTCAAGATGTGGCGAGATGCTCTTGAAGTCTGGTAAAATTCTCAGGCAGGAGTTTTGATGGACTTGCTATTCTGTGCATCTAGTATCTTTTACACCTTATGGTGTATGAGCGGCGGCGGCGGCAGCATCCTAGAAAGGCAAGAAAAGTGGTGAGAAGGACTCCCAGACTGCCCAATCCCTACATCCCCTGCACCCAGCCCAGCCCTGCCCTCTGCTCACTTCGCCTCCTCCGCCTGCAGCATCGCCTCCTCCGTCTGCGACATCTTCGCCTGCGGCGGCGGCATCTGCTCCTGCTTTTGCTGCGGCAGCATCGGTATCTGGCCATGGTGCTGGCTTGGCCGGGAGCTGGCTCAGAGCAGGGGGCACCACCTGGGTCGAGCCAGCCAACCTGTGAGCAGGTGGAATTTTGTGGGCTGTGCCTGGGAGCCAGCACCCTCTTCCTCTTATAGATACTAGTGGCCCCTGAGAATTATGACGTCAAAGAGGACCAGGACTTCACAGACCATGGCCAGTGAAGACCTGTACCATGTCCAAATATGGGCATGAGAGGGGTGGGCAGGGCTTTGGCGTCAGGAGTTGTTTGGGTCACAGTCAAGAAGTGACAAGGATGGCATCCACTTGAGCAGTCAGTCACTCAGCTTAGATGCTAAGTGCCACACACCTGCTTCTGGGCTAGGTCCTGACAGATAACCCAAGGCCAGGCAGGTGGGTGAAACAGCCACATGAAGTTGAACTGTTAAAAAAAAAACCACACACCTTCAGACTGCCCAGAGGATGCTGTTGAGGGATCTCGACCTTTTAAGAAATTATCAAAAGCCCCAGTGGGACACTGACAAACAAATCCAGAGAGTCTCAGAGTTGCAGGAGGGATGCGCTCTAGTAAAACACGGGGGCTCCATTAGGTGGTTCGAGTATAGAGGAGAGCCACGTGGATGCAGGCCCATGTTTGGACTGAGGAAGGTGTTGGACATTACTAGACAGGAGGTGAACATGAGTGCTGCTACTGGCCACAGCCCCCAGGAGCAAACTTCCTGTTGTGTTGCTGCCCAGCTTGAAAGGGAAGCTGAAAGGTAGACAGGAAGCAAAGGGAGGGAGGCTGAGGAGGTGAGTGGGGCATTGGCTGAGGGAAAGCGGGGCCCTCACTGTGCCTCCATGAGCTTTTGATGTATAGAGGATTGGCAGTTCCTAGTAAACTTGGCAGAAGTAGTATGGGATGGAAGAGGCTTTGTCGTGCTTTCTGTAAGAAACCAGAGGCCCACGGTGTCCTGGGGACACACGGCTAGGCTGAAGGCTGACAGGCACCTTCTTGACAGCTGCTTCTCGGTGTCTCTGAAGTGTCTAAAGATGCAGAGAGGACCGTGAAACGGGTAGTGAGCAGACGCAAGGGGATGTGAAAAGTGCCCAGGATGGAGAAAGTCTCAAAACAAAACAACAAAACAAAACACAGCGCCCTCCCTTCGGGTCGACGGCTTGCGCTTCTTTCACTCTGCCTTCAAGTTCTTTTTGTTCTCACAGTTGCCTCCCCATCCAAGAACTTGCCTTCACTGGACAGTTGTGCATCTGTGGACTACTGGAAAGCCTCGGGGCAAGGGACTGAGTAGAGGGTGGAAGGCCAGCCCAGTTTCTGTTAAACCAGGGCCCATCCTGTAGGTGTTTCTCACACAGGGCCTGGTTTGTTTGTTTCTAAGTCCATAGCTCAGGGTTGAGCTTGAATTTCCAAGTTTGAACAAAGGTAGACTGAAGGCTAGCGTTGGCCTTCTGGAAACCCAGTCTCACTCACTGTCCAAGCACAAGGGAAAAATGGGTGGGATAAAGGTGTTACTGTCGCCTACATGGCTTCAGAGCTCTGTAAGCCCAGGACAAAAGGAGGCTCTACGTAAGCTGGGAGGGTTCAGGCCTCTCACCTCCAACCTACAGTGAGATGTCCAAAGACATCAATCACATCAGGCCACTAAGGATGCAGTGGGTGGAACTGAGTAGGCCAGGGCTGCTGTTCACTGGATGAGTCCTCCAGCCACTTGGGGTCCTACACAGGGCTCACACTGAAGGAGTGGATATTGTGTTGCCTGCCTCAGGATATCACATCTTCAGCCATTGCAATCTCCAGTGTGGCCCCTGCTCCCCCACGCAGCCCTGCAGTCAACGTAATTGTTTTCTGTCAGCCTGGATTCATGAGTACATCATACTTTGCGTTATTTTTCTTGGTTGCTTTTCTTGTTGCTGTAGCAGAAGGCCCAACAGAAGCAACCTCAGGGAGGAAGGGTGTTTGACTCACAGTCTCGGGGCTTCCATCTGCAGTGGTGGGAGCTTATATGGTGTGGTAGGCGATATTACAATGACAGCATCTAGACTCACTAAGGAAACAAACACTTGAGCATTTCTGTGAGGGCATTTCTAGATTAGGTTAACTGACACAGGGAGGCCCATTCAATATGTGGGCAGCACCATCCCTCGGGCTAGGGTCCTGGACTCAGGAAAAGGAGAAGTGGGCAGAGCACCAGTGCTCATCCCTCTGCTTCCTGGATGTGGCTGCATTGTGACCTGCTGCCTCAGCCTCAGCTTCCTGCTAGCTTGGCCTCTCCACCAAGATGGGCGGTACCCTCCTCACTATGAGCCAAATGTCCTGTTCCTTAAGGTATTTTGTCACAATGTTTCTACATGTAACTGAACACATGTGGCTTTTTGCTATCATCATCAAAGCAGAGACCTTTAGACCAGAACTGGAGGTGGACATACCCTCCAAAGGTTCCTCTGTCCTGTGGCTAGTGGCTAGGGTGCATATGGCAAAGGTTCCATGACCTCCCAAGAGAGTCCATTCACTTGGCATTTGGATTTTAGCAGTTGTAGCCTGCCTTTAGAGTCCTCCCGGCTGCTCTAGGCTTGCCTTTGTTACTCAGTCCAGCCCTAGAAGCACATCTCCAAGCAGTTCCCTTGGAGTGGCATAGAAACCAAGATATGGGCATGGGGTACTGCTGCTTATATGGCCTCTGTGTATCTGTGCTCCAAGACTGTTGAGTTTTCTGGATACATCAGTGTGTATTTCCATATGTAACTGGGATGTTCCATGTGACTGGAACCCCAACTGTATTGAAAGCCACGAAATGTGGGCACGAGGAAGGTCAAAGCAGGTTAGAACCAGGGGGCTCTGACCTAGTGAAGGCTTCAGCTCCTCTGTAGAGTACCAACTTGATGGGCCTGTAGAAGATAGAGTCTGGTTAGAGGAAGTGGTTCACTGAGGGTGGGTCCTTGTAACTACACTAATCCTTGGTCCCTTCTTGTAGTCCCACTGTGATGGTTTGTATATGCTTGGCCCAGGGAGTGGCACTATTAGGAGGTGTGGCCTTGTTGGAGTAGGTGTGCTACTTTGGGTGTGGGCTTTAATACCCTTGTCCTAGCTGCCTGGAAGCCAGTATTCTCCTAGCAGCCTTCAGATGAAGATGTAGAACTCTCAGTTCCTCCAGCACCATGCCTGCCTGGATGCTGCCATGCTCCTAACTTGATGATAATGGACTGAACCTCTGAACCTGTAAGCCTGCCCCAATTAAATGTCCTTATAAGAGTTGCCTTGGTGGGGGGAGGCAGATGCTGGAGAGATGGCTTAGCAGTTAAGAGCACTGACTGCTCTTCCGAAGGTCCTGAGTTCAAATCCCAGCAACCACATAATGAGATCAGACGCCCTCTTCTGGTGTGTCTGAAGACAGCTACAGTGTACTTACAAATAACAATAGGAATATGGAAGACTTTGTTGCTGAGGGTGACTTGAACTGTGGGACCCTGGCTGTAGAGGTTTCAGAGGAGAATTTTAACATGTAGCAAAGGGACCGTTCTTGTGATGTTTTGGTGTAGACTGTGGCTGCCTTATGCCCTTGTCTGAAGAGTCTACCTGAGGCTAAAGTCAAGAGATTTATATTAACTGCATTGACAAAGTCTCAAAAATGCCCAGCAGAGACTTTGTTCTCTGGTTAAGTCTCAGGAAGAGCGTTTTGAACAAGTGTAGCAAGCTTAGAAAGGAAAAATATAAAATATATGGTTGGAATGTTAAAGAGGCACCAGGAAGTGAAATGGAGCTGAATCCTGTGGTCAAGGATATTAAACTGAACTACGGGTGTGGGGACCTTGGGGCAAATCCTATCCAGCTAAATTTAGGTTCAGCCATGTTTACTACAAGCCTTTAATCCCAGGAGGCAGAGGCAAGCAGATCTCTGAGTTCAAGGCCAGACTGGGACAGAGCAGTTTCTAGGTGAAGAAAAGCTTAAATTATGATGGTACACACCTTGAATCTAGCATTCAGGAGACAGAGCCCTGCAGATTTCTGAGTTCAAGGTCAATCTACAGAGCAAGTTCCAGGACAGCCAAGCTTAGGCAAAGAGGGAGTTGAAAAAAACAGAAAGCTGGTATTAGAATAAGGAGGCCATGTTCCAGCCTCAGCACGCAGCCAAACTCAGCAGCTTCAGCCATGTGACTCTAGCCTTAGAGTCAAAAATAGAAGGGACTACCAGGACAATTGATGCTGATTAGTTGGAGCTAAGAAATTAGTGTTGATTAAAAAGAAACCAGCATCACCGAGGTGAAATCTGGGAAGTGTTCTCTGAAAGCACAAAGAAGCTGTGTTCCAGAGATAGCCAAGGTTGTACCTTGTGCTACAGCAGGACTTGGTAATGTGTAAGAGTCACCCAGGTGGTTCTGGTTTTGAAGGCATGAAGGGGTCATGGAGAGCATGAAGCTTGGCACTGTGAGAGGCAGGGATGGCCATTGATGAAGGTGTAGCCTCAATTGTAGTTAGTTGATGGCCAGGACTGAAGGTGTCATGCAAAGAAGTTGAGGTTTGGCACCATAAAGAGAGCCTATGGGAGACTATTGGTAAAGCCTAGTTGCAGTGAAAAACCCCAGCGTGTTGGAGATGCCGTCACCATGGGATGGCCACTAAGAATAGCAGCAGCAGCAGAGCCTAGAATGCTACAGAGGAGCTGGAGAAGTGACTCAAGTCCTTTGGAGGAACCCAGAACATGTGGGGATCACAGACAATAGAACAAGTAAAACTGAAGTTGCCTTGGGGACTTCAACATGTTAGAGATGTCAGAGCTGTGAGACATCTGCTGAGGAAAGCTGCTAACGAAGTGGAACCAGCCCAAGAGAACGGAGTTTGTTGCAGTCAACAAAGCTGAAAAAAGAGTGGAGATCTTAAGACCACTTTCACATCAAATATGGAGATGCAGAGTTTGAAGTTTGCCCAGCTGGTTTCCTGTCTTTTTGGAGGGATTACAGTTAAATGATTGGATAAATCTCAGATGAGAACCTTTAACTTTGGACTTTTAACATTATTGAGACTGCTATAGACTATTCGGGCTTTGGAAGTTGGACTAAATGTATTTTTATTATGCTATGTGTAGGTATGGCCCCATAGACTCATGTGTTTGAACAACCCTATTGGGGTGGGGGGAGGACGACAGGGATTTGACAGTTATGCTTGGCCCAGGGAGTGGCACTATTAGGAGGTGTAGCCTTGTTGGAGTAGGTGTGTCACTGTGGGTGTGGCCTTTAATACCCTTGTCCTAGCTGCCTAGAAGCCAGTCTTCTCCAAGCAGCCTTCAGATGAAGATGTAGAACTCTCAGCTTCTCTTGTACCATGGCTCCCACCTTGATGATAATGGACTGAATCTGTAAGCCTGCCCCAATTAAATGTTGTCCTTATAAGAGTTGCCTTGGGGAACTGGAGAGGTGGCTCTGCAGTTAAGAGCACTGACTGCTCTTCCAGAGGTCCTGAGTTCAATTCCCAGCAACCACATGATGGCTCATAACCATCTGTAATGAGATCTGATGCCCTCTTCTGGTGTGTCTGAAGAGAGTGACAGTATACTCACATAAAATAAAGAATTTTTTTTTAAAAAAAAAAAAGAGTTGCCTTGGTCATGGTGTCTGTTCACAGCAGTAAAACCCTAACTCACTC
Organism: Montemys delectorum; assembly: GCA_019843815.1. Taxonomy (NCBI): domain Eukaryota; kingdom Metazoa; phylum Chordata; class Mammalia; order Rodentia; family Muridae; genus Montemys; species Montemys delectorum. Next base: position 5,943 of record JADRCD010224947.1, on the reverse strand, counting down.
ACTCACTCAGCTTTCTGTCTGACTGTGGGTATAGAATTTCACATACCCTATCATGATGTTCTGCCCAAGCTCAGGAGACCAGTGACCATAGTACTGATTTTGTGGGCCTCCCAATGCTGAGTGACAGGGGCAGACCACTAAGCCGCCCAGCCACCTACTCATTGTGATTTAAATAAAGGTTCTTGGCAGGCATCCACCCCTACTTTCTTCCTTGGAGCTAAGACACTTTTTTATTTTTTTGGTTTTTCGAGACAGGTTTCTCTGTATAGCTCTGGCTGTCCTGGAACTCGGGAATCTGCCTGCCCCTGCCTCCCAAGTGCTGGGATTAAAGGTGTGTGACTTTCCTTCCAGCCTGGGGCAGGAGCCCGGGGCTCCGGCTGCTGGCAGTGGCTCTCCACAGAGCCTCCTTTCTCCTGCTCCGTCTTATTCTTCCCTCTCCTTCCCCCCCTATGAGTCTTGACTAATTCCTACTGTTTCACTTTCACTTTCTCATGATGACTTGTGTGTTCTCAGCAGCACTAGCACCCTCTGGGATCTTGAACACTGAGTGTTTCCAAGTGAGAAGTATTTGGGGTGTTGGTGTCTTAGCCTATGTCCTATATGTCACACAAGCTGGCTCTATTTACTGAGAGAGGGGGTGCAGAGGGGGAGAGAAAGAGACAGAGACAGAGACAGAGAGAGTTATATGAAACCCTGTGGAGGTGGAGGAGAAAGAGGAGGAGGAAGAAGAGGAGGAGGAGGAGGAGGAGGAGGAGGAGGAGGAGGAGGAGGAGGAGGAGGAGGAGGAGGAGGAGGAGGAGGGGGAGGAGGAGGAGGAGGAGGAGGAGATGGCCTCCATGGTTTTCGAGGCACAGGAGTCCCCTTCCACTGTCGCTTTGCATTCCTTCAGGGGCCACCTCTCCAGGGCCTGCAACCTGTGCCGTAGCACAGTACCCAACCATCCAGTGGGAGGAAGAGGGCTTTGAATTGGCTGTGTGGCTAAGTAGCTGAAGATGACCTTGAACTACTGATTCTCCTGCCTCCACTTCTTTATGGTGGAAACATTTGCTCTTCTTTCTGTGGGTGTTTGAGGATATGCAGTTTGAGAGCAAGAAAAGGTCAAGCCAAACTTTCAGTCCCAGAACTCAGGAGGCAGAGACAGGAAGATCTTTGTGAGTTCAAGGGCCATCCAGGGCTACATAGTGAGACCCTGTCTCCTAAAAAAAAAAAAAAAAGGAAAAAAAGAAAGAAAACAAATCAGGCATAGTTGCTATTACCTATAATCCCTATAATCCCAACACTGAAGACTGAGGCAGGAGGATTGCTACAAATTCAAGGATGGTCCAGGCTACACAATGAGATCCAAAACAAAGCAAGGGGCTAGGGAAATGGCTCAGTGGATAAGGTGCTTGCTTTGTAAGTATGAGGACTTCAGAACCCAAATAAAAGCTAGGCAGGTGTGGGTACTCAGGAGGCAGGGATGGGGATCTCTGGGGCAAGCTGGAGTGTTACTGAACAGCCTCAGCCCTCGACATATTCACACATGTATGCACATCCCCACACATACATGTAGACACATACATTGCTTGCAGACATGTATGTCACATAATGTATATATGCAAAGCAAACAGTAAAAAAGAGGATAAGTGACAGGGTCTAAAGAGAAGGCTCATGCCACCAAGCCTGATGACCTGAGTTTAATCTCCAGGCCCCACGAATGGGAGAAGACTCTCACAAGTTGTTCTCTGATCTTCACACTATCACTGCTGTCCTCAGATGCTCACGCATACATAAACACACAAAAAGTATCAGTGCCATAAAATTAAGACAAAGGAAGTTCAGTCTAACTGTAAACTCGGCATTAGAGGGCAGAAACAGGACGTTTGAACGGTTTCAGGCTAGCCTTGGCAACATAGTGAGACTGTCTCAAAACAAAACAAAAACAAACAAACAAACCAGGAAAAGGTTACATTTTAAGAAGGCAGACTCCTTGGCTAAATAGTGTGGTGGGGAGACTTAGAACAGCCATGAAGGAACCTTCTGGAACTCACTGCCCTAGATCTTTCTGTGACTGGTGAAATAGTCAACTAGTTGGTAGATATTCCTGTGTGTGTTTCTCAAGGACAAGCCAGTCCAGTCCCCTCTGTGGCCCTGCACCCACAGGTCCCATAAGACACTCATCTGACAGGAAAGAGAAACTCAGTAGCCAACTGTGGCTCATTTGCACTTTCCCCCCTGCCCTGGACTCTCTGTGGTTGGTTGCCACAGCTGGCTGCTCTAAAAGAAGGCAGCAGTTCCCAGCGAGCTCTCAGCAGCCTAGGACAGCAGCAGAGCAGGGGGAACCACCGTGTAGATGCACACACACACACACACACACACACACACACACACACACTCAAACACCTGCCCATATCAACAACCTGCTTCAGGGGCTGGGTCTGAGCTAGGACCTCACTTTCTCTATCAGCAAAAGGCAGTAAAGCCCTTGTCTTGAAGCCTAGAAGTAGAGTGCCCTGTGTGGTGGCACTGGGATACTGGATGTCAGAATAAGAATGCAGAAATACAAATGGGACGATTGTTCTGAATTAAAATAGAAGAAAGCAAGCCAAGCCCTGCCCAGTAGTCTCATCTGAAAATAAAGGAAAGCTGGGGTGAGCATACTCTGTGTCTCCCATTGCCATTCAGGTTACAGGAAGGGAAACGAACACAAGACACACAGCTTTTGTCCTGCAGGACACTATGTGTGTGAGTAGTCGCTTGCAGTTAAAACAATGTTGCAATGAGACTGAAATCTCTTTGGAATCCATTTAGAGCTGGCACTTTCCAAGCATGGTGAGGAGGCCCTTTTGGAACACCTGTGAGCACAGGTCTCCAGACCCAGACACAGGACGTTCACTGTGAAGAGAGAGGCCGTGCAGGCTTGTCTTCTTCACCTCTGCCTTCCAGAAAAAAAGTTTAGGATTGGTGTCATCTCCAGTCCAAAGAGAGGACTCCAGTCCTTTATGGTTCAAAAAGGTGTCAGCCTCACAGCCTCAGCTCTGAACCATGAAAATGCTGATGTTAGATGAGCTGGTTGAGGCTGGCAGACATAAACCAGCTGTAGACTTTGCTCTTCCCATGGGCTACGGTTACCCAGACCTAGAGTTGCGAACGAGCCTTGTGATAGGCGTTTTGACAGATGAACACAAGTCTCCAAAGCAAAGGGCCGACTAGGTCCTCAGCTGCAGACCCAGGTGGGATCAGAGCTCACAGGGAAGGAAAGGAAACTATGAGGCAGAATCAGACAGCCAAGCTTCCAGGCTGAGCTTCCATTTCCACGTCTGACAGGATAGGCAGCATGAACTTTGCAAGCTTCATGTAAGGACCAAAAGCAGCAAAGTGGGCCAGCATATCTGTACAGGAGGCAGTGGCTATGCGGGGTGCTTTCTTCCTGTCCCGGCTTTGTAGTGTCTGCTGGGTACAGGTCTTGACCTCTCTTTGATTCATCTAATTCACACTGTGGGGCTGTGGCACTAGCCCAGGCAGTAGATTGTTCATTTCCCTAGTAAGAGGACCCGAGTTTAATCCCAGAACCTACATAAAAAGCCAGGAGTAGTGGTACCGGTGTGGGGAAGGTAGAGACTGGGAATGGGGTTTGCTGGCCTCATCTGTGAGCTCCAGGTTTGGAGACCCTATCTCAAAAACTAAGGTGGGAAGTGACTAGTCAAGGCAGATCTCAAATGTCCGGCCTCCACACTCACGTGTACACACACCGTACATAATAATTCACATTCCGTAGACACTTACTGTGTGCTGGGGGGGGGGGGTCAGGCATCAGGCAGGGACCCCCTGCCTCAGTCTCCTCATCAGTAAAGAGGTCATAGTAATGTCCCTTGCCTTATATAGGAGCGCTAGGAGAGTTCAGTACCTTCCCAGATGGCAGATGGTGGCTTGCTAGTCGTGGAGGCAAGGACCAAGTACCTGTCAGGTAGGTTTCGAAACATTTTTCTCAGATGGGCTAAGGCTACTCAGCTTCTCTTCCTCTGTAGTGGCATGCCCAGGATAACTCCTCTGCACCTTTTCCTCCATAATTGAAAATAACTGTCCCCAGCATGGTTGCAGTCTTGGGGACAGTGCCTGCCAAGCCCACCGGAAGATCAGCCATTACTGGGTTTTGCTAGGTCGTAAGCCTCTTCTTGGAAGGAAAGTCCTAGAGACTAATGATCGCCAGCAAACAAAGACCCTGGAAAGACAACCCTCCCCTGAAGCGTGTGTCTTCCACTCTCTTCCAAAGTGAGCAACGCAGGCCCCACAGATCCCACAGGCGCACATGACTGTCTGGGAGTCTGCACACAGAACAATGTGGCCACAGTGAGCTAGACATCCTCACATCTAAAATTCCCAAACCATGGATCACCATACCTGCAAGCCCAGAGAAGCCAAATGACTTGTTCAAGATCACGTAGCAAGTGATTCAAAATCATGGGGTGCATAAAATATTCCCCTGAAATTAATATAACAGCAGCAAAGTCCCCAGAGGACACAAAGCCATGACTGTATTACACTCAAGTCCTGGGACAGTGGCAACAAATGATACCAAACTGGGTAGTTCTAGCAGCAGGAGTGCCATCTAGGGTTAAAGAGTAAGGTTCTCAAGATTAAGGCCAGCTCTCAAGAGGCCAGCTTTTGCTCAAGAGGCAGAGGCAGACAGACCTCTGAGAGCTTGAGAGCAACCTGGTCCTCAGTGATTTTCAGGACAACCAGAGCTACAAAGTGAGTCCCTGTCTTGGAAAAAAAAAAATCTGAGCACATTCTGTCTCCCTCTAATTAAGGTTACCATCAGAGTACTGATGGATCTTTGGGAATTACTACATGTGAGATAAATGCTCAAAGGAACCAGAGGAAGCTGCCAGTGAGGCACCACTGGAGCATGTGGCCACAGATCCACAAGTACTCCATCTATAAAGTCCTTAGGTTTAGGGAGACACTAGAGTACCTCAGTTTTGCAAGTACCTCAGTAAACACCAGCAAGGCTGGAACGGTGGGGCCCTATCTCTGAGGGCTCTACTGTGGTTCCTGGAGTCTCCTGTGTTCAACAAGTAACAAAAGCTGTGCTCAGGTGGCTTCAGGCCTCTTTCTGCCTTCCTTGGCCTGCAGTGTGTCCACTCTACCCTTGCACCTCCAGACAGTGTTTTGTAAATAAAGTGTGCTGTGTGTACCCTGAGGCCCTTCCAGTCTCTGGAGTCAAAACTCTGTTACTGCCTCAGGTCTCTGCCCAGGCTGCCCCCTCTCCCTGGAATGCTCTTCCTTGCCTCAGTGAGGGTCTCTTGTTATCCACTGAGATCTCAGCCACCTTGACACCCACACACAGTCCCTGTCTCACCAGTAGATTAGGGACTGATTGGTTCTTGGCTCTCCTCCCTCACTGTGTCTCTGCTGCCACCTCTGCATGCCACCTTGACACAGTTCACTTCAGTCCTGTGCAGGGCTGAGAGGAGTGTGCCAGCCATATGATTCTCATTGTCGCTCCTCCTCCCTCATCCCCAGGTCCACAGCTCAGTGGCAGCTTTCGAAGAATCCCCAGAGTTGGAAGCAACCTGAGTCCCTGAAAAAGCATTTTTCTGAGAGCAGCATCCCGTTCGGCCTACAGGTTCTCAGTGAGACTGATGCTGCTGTGGGATCTAGACACATCTCTGTATTCAGAGATGCAATAGGAGTCAAGTATGGTGAGCCACGCAGAAGTCGAAGGCTAGCCTGGGCTTTATAAAACTTTGCTATGAAAATGGCACTTCTCTTCTCCCCCCCTCCCCCCCCCCCCAGTTTTACCCTAGTCATGGAATGCGTAGGGACACTAAACAAAACACAAGGGTTTGAAGTTCTCCCACCATGCCAAGTATCCAGCTGGGGTTCTATTAATGCTTCTAGAAAGGCTGGTCCCACCTCCTCAGCTGTCTGTCTGTCTGTCTGTCTGTCTGTCTGTCTGTC
>JADRCD010224945.1:0-27882 GCA_019843815.1 Montemys delectorum | reverse complement strand
CTCCTTCCTTCCTTCCTTCCTTCCTTCCTTCCTTCCTTCCTTCCTCCCTTCCTAAATTTCTGTCGAGGAAATTTTTAATGCAGACAACAAGGCAAGTAAATGATACAATGTATTAAGTGAAGGAAGACAAACACAAACAGTAACATATTATCTTATTCTATCGTTAAAGAAAAGTCCAAAGTAGGTAAAAGAAACTTACAGAGTTAGATTGTTAGTGGCTACCAACAGGTAGGGATTTTTTTTTTCTTGAGGTATTAAGAAAACCCTAGACTTCTAGCACTAAAAACTATAAAACTTTGCAAATTTAAAAAAATAAAATAAAATAAAAAATAAAATCCTGTTTTATGCACTTAGAAAATTTTTTTGAGAGTGTCATACACGAGAACTTATTTACATAATTTCCAGCCCTCCATCTCCATCCGCCAATTCATTCTCTGTTATTTCCCACTCCCTTTCAAATTCACAACCGTGACTTTTTCTTTAATTATGGTTCTACCACACACACACACACACACACACACACACACACACACAGAGTCTGAGCACACTTAGTGTTGCTTATATTTATCTGTTGTTAAGGCAGAGCTCTTGGGATTGTTTAACTTATCAGGGGCTCATCCCTGGAGAAAATTTCCCCATCTCAGCAGCCACTAATTGCCCATAGCTTTTTATCTAGGGGTCTAGCCTTGTGAAATTTCCCCCTTCTGCACTGGCATGTCAACTTTTGTGACCATTTTGTAGGTCTTGTTTAGGCAACCATATTGTTGAGATTTTATGGGTGCAGCATCTCTGTCATGTATAGAAGACACTGACGGCAGATGTTCTGGCTTTTATCTTTCTGCTCTTCTTTTTTGATGTTCCCTGGGCTTTGTTTATCAGGGTATTAACTGGGGGGCGGGCACACCACGCTCAGCTGTTCTCTGCGTTTTGGCTAGTTGTAGACTTCTATAATGTTCTCTGCTGCAAAAAGAAGATTCTTTGACGGGAGATGAGCTACAACTATCTGTGGTTATAAGGATAAGCATTTTAGTTGGTCTCGAATAATATAGGCTATTGCCACTGCCCTTGCTTGCCTCCCTGTAAAGCAAGATCAGAAGAATCGAGCTGGTTCTGACCTGTAAGCTTACTCTCTGAGGACTAGCTCTCATAGCATCTGTAGGTGCCACCAAGGGAGAAAAGCAACCAACGGTCCTCTTCAACTGCAAAGGCCATGAACTAAAACAATGACCAGCCCAGCAAGATATTCCCAGGATGCATTAGTGGCACTTATATCTTGGGGGTAACCAATAGCTTTTTAATTGGACATAAGACCTGCTTGGCAGGAGAAAATTCATACCTGAGGTCATGGACCCAACATGAGAACTTACTAATGTCACTTTCCTTATATACTTTAAAGGGAGAGAGAGAGAGAGAGAGAGAGAGAGAGAGAGAGAGAGAGAGAGAGAGGGAGAGAGAGAGAAAATGAGAGAAAATACACTAAATGAATTAAAAAGACCACACTCTGCCATGCCATAGAGTTCCTGAATTAGATGATGTGAGACCTGAGGAAGAACCTTACCTTCTTAGCTCTATAACTCAGGCCCACAACTGAAACTGACAAAAGCCAGTTTGCAGGTGAAAGAAACACACGTTTGGTCTACTGTTAATGCTTTAGCTTTTACATGCACAGAGGAGAAGACCCAGTGGCTCCCTGTCACCAGGAGGGTGAATCCCTGGAGAAGTGCTAAGAAAGGAAAGGGTTTTGGTTTCTAGGGAAACTGGGAAAAGGCGACCACGTGGGGACTTAGCGGAGCTGTTTAAGCTGTTGTGGAGCCCTATGTCTCTACACACAGATACAGTTTGTTTGACGCAGTCTCATTATGTAACTGTGGTTGGCCTGGAACTTGCTATGTAGACCAAGTTGACCTTGAACTCACAGACAGCTTTCTGTCTCCAACAGTGAGAGGATTAAAGGCTTGAGCCACTCCGCACTGCAGGAAAATCACCACCACAATGGGAGATGTACTGTCTTGCCTTTAAAGCAGATGGGTGAGGGAAGAGTTGTGCAGGAGCTGTGTGCTGGCTAATTTTATGTCAACTTCACACAAGCTAGAGTCATTTGGGAAGAGGGGGAACCTCAATTGAGAAAATACTCCCACCAGATTGGCTTGTGGGCAGACCTAGGATACATTGTCTTCATTGATCATTGATGCAGGAGGGCCCATCTCTCTGTGGGTAGGGTCATCCCTGGGCTGGTGGTCCAGGGTGCTACAAGAAAGCAGGCTGAAGAAGCCACGAGGAGTGAGTCAGTAAGCAGCACCCCTCCATGGCCTCTGGTTCAGTTCCTGCCTCTAGGTTCCCGCCTTAAGTTTCTGCACTGACTTTCCTCAGTGATGAATGGTTACTGAAAGTGTGAGCTGAAGTAAACCCTTCCCTCCCCAAGTTGCTTTTGGTCATGGTGTTTTATAATAGAAACCATAACTAAGACAAGCTGCTTCCTCTTCCCCCTCCTCCCCTACATCCCCTCCCTCCTCCTCACCCCTTCTCTACTGATCCCCTCTTCCCTCTCTCTTCTTTCCTCTCCCATCTTCCCCCTTCTTTTCCCTCTTTCCTTCCTCTTCCACTCCTTTGCCTCCTTCTCCCCTTCCCTTCCTCCTCCTCTTTCCCCTCCCCCATTGCCTTCAACCTGAAACAATCTTGATCTGCAACAATCTAGATATGAAACGGGCCTTGGTACCTTCTAATTTCCACTTGTGAGAAACTGTAATTGTAACTGTGTGCCTGTTGGGCAGGAATACATTACGGAACAATTTTATAATGGTATATTATGCAGCAGTGAATAGACTCTTGTGTGCAAGAGCGCGGCAAGGGTGGGCATCTTCTTCAAGCTGCAGAAGCCAAGGCTCATTTCTGCTCTCCTATCCCAGCCTGTTGTCTGGCCATGACAGAGCCTTGGTGTCAGGTCAGTGGGCTGCCCTTCTTAGCTCTTGATTCATCTTTGCAAGGTTTTTTTGTTTGTTTGTTTGTTTGTTTGTTTTTTTTGCAGTGGGGCCAGCACCTCTGAGTCACAATCTGTGTCCCCCATAAGGGCACATGACTGAAGGGTGATCTAAACGTGTATACCCAGCAGCAGAGCCAGCTGGTACGGCTCTTACTGTACTTCTGGAATAGACAAAGGCAGTGGGAACCAGGTAAATGGGGACCACAGAGTATGGTGGCTTAGGTAAGCATCTGCCAAAGACTCATTGCCACAGGCTTGGGGTGGGGGAACCTTAGGAGGTAGGGTCCAGTGGGGAGAAGTTAGGCCGTTGGAGACAGCCTTGCAGGAGATTTTGGACCTCAGCCCCTCCACTTTTTGTTGTTTTTCCTTCTGGATACCCCACAAGGTAGGAGTTTCCTTTGCCACATGTTCCCATTCTCTTATGCTGTCTTGCCATAGGCCTTAAAGCAACAGAGCAAACAATGGCCCCAAATAAGCTTCTTCTCTTTATAAGTTGATTTTCTTTCTTTCTTTCTTTCTTTCTTTCTTTCTTTCTTTCTTTTTTTTTTTTTTTTTTAGACAGGGTTTTTTTTCTGTGTAGCTCTAGCTGTCCTGGAACTTACTCTATAGACCAGGCTGGCCTTGAACTCGGAAATCCGCCTGCCTCTGCCTTCCAAGTGCTGGGATTAAAGGCATGTGCCACCACCACCACCCGGCTTATAAATTGATTTTCTAAGTATTTTGTTATAGCAACAAAAAGCCAACAAATACAAGATTATTTCCTACAGCCCAGCTGACCCAGAAACAGTGAGCCACAAGGCCAGGAGAACCCTCAGGAGCAAGGCCTTTTCTCTGACAGTCCTTGTTCCCTCTTTGTCCCGGCTCTTTTTTAGCTGAATGTCCCTGGGAAAGGCATCATACCGCAGCAGGCCTCAGTTTCTCTAAGTGTTCCCAGCACCATTGTTCTGATACACACATTCTTAGGACCCAGAATGTTTGGGCCCAATCCCAGCTTCTCACTTTTTTAGCTTTCTGATCACATGGCACTAGGAGAAAAGTTCATCTCTCCAGGCCTATTCTCCTTCCTAGCACAAGGAAGACATTAACAGTACTCTGTGTCTGGCCCTTGTAAACATTAAATGAGAAATGGCATCTAGGGTGTCAGTGGTACCGGAAGGCTCACTGTAAAGGGGCTGAGGGCATGTGTGTGCCTGAAGGCGAGGGGCTGGCCCCAGTCCCTGTCCCCCAGCTCCCAGCCTACAGCATACCCCCCAACCCCCCAGATTTACCTCTGAGTGATCGACAGCCCTGCGCAGGGTGGGGGTGGGCCCTGACAGGCCTGTCCTGGCAGCTGCTCCCACAAGGCGAGGCCTGGTAGCTTCAGAGAATTAATTAGGCTGCATTCCTCCTCCAGGGCTCCTAGTGGCCCCCTCCCGAGCTGCCGAGGGCTCTTGGCACTGATCCCTGGCAGGCCAAGGCGAGACCTACTCTCTGCTCACACTGAGAAGTGCTGGGAGGGCCTCTGTAGGCTAGAAGTGCTGGCCCAGGGAGAGCTGCTGAGAATCTAGCAGCCCAGGGCCAGCTCCTGTACTGGCTCTTTTGCTTAGCAACATTCACCAGCTCTCCATCACTCGGGTTCAAACTCCTGCCATCGGATGTTCTTCTACACCTGGCTCCTGTCTCTCAAGCCAACTGCCTCTCCACATCTGGACTTTTCCTTGCTGCAGCCAGACATTCCTGCTCCTGCTCCCCAGGCTGTGGTGCCTTGGTCCTCATGCCTATGTGAGCAAACTCTGCAGCAACTGGAAAGCTAGCCATCAGTATATTCCTCTTCCCATCTCTATCTCTTCCCAACCTGGGAGACCTTTATTAGTAGCGTGTAGTGTCCAGAGTCATGAAACATCCATAACAGGGACTTCCAGGATAGGGTCCTCTGCCCCCCACCTCTCTCTCTGCCTGTGTGCATCTGTGTTGCCAGTGTCTCCCGACTACTTCACTATCCCATGTCACGACTGGATATGACCCTCGAGATACCGTAGCTCATTCCGATAGACCCTACCAGCCTTTCCGAGCCCCCTCCCTCTTTTTGATACCCCGAGAGAGGCCGAGCACAGCTTCCATCCATGAAGAAGGGAGCCCTCCTCTATGGTGTACTTTCTGTCTTAGGGCCCTCTTCTTTACCCTATTCCTTCACTCAGCTGATGGTTGTTCCTTCAGGTCACTTCCTCCAGGAAGTTATTTTGGGCTTCTCTCCCCAGGGTTCCATCTCAGTGTGGCTGTTTCCCTGTCAGAGTCAGGAGAACACGAGACTTAAGAGCCTAGGTCTTCATTGGAAACATACTGAATTTGAGGTTAGCCTGGGCTACATGAGACCCTGACTCAAAACAAAAACAAACAAAATGAATGAAGGAATGGGGGTCTCCTTATCCTCCCTCTCTCTGGCTTCTTCCATCTCTTTCCTTCTCTTCTTCCTCTTCCTTTTTTTTTTTTTTTTTTTTTTGAGATAAGATCTCACCATCTTACCCAGCTAGCCCAGTTTCCTAGACTAAGTGATCCTGCCTCATCCTCAGAGGCACGCCCAGTTTACCTCACTCATGAGAGTAGCAATTCTAGAATGTGCTTCGTAAGGCTACTGTGAGGCGCTTGTCGGCTTTCAGGAAGCTTCAGGAAATGGACCCTGTGTCTATCTTTGTGTCCAACAGCTTTCTTGGCCCTCAAGGCAGGGGCCAGCTCTGTCTGTGCAGCTCGCCAGCATCTCTACAGAGATGGTTGTTTATCAACACTTAATGAATGGATGGCCACAGTCCAGAGCTTTATTGGCCTGAGGCACATGGCTTATCTGAACTGACCCTGGACTCTATTGGAGATGGTGGATATTGGGTGTGTCTGGGTGTGTGTTTGTGTATGTGATGAGTTCCTTGGGCTTGTGGATGAGGCATGTCTGAAAGTAGCCACGGTTTAGTCAGCAGCTTCCCTGGCCTGGCTTGTACCTGACTCATCAACACTCCCTATGTAGCCCCCTGCGTGTCTCCCAACTAACTTCCCCTTATACACGTGGCTCAGGAAAATCAGAGTCATTCTCATTTCTAGCTTCTCTCTGCCTAGGATTCCAGCTAACAGACCAGAATTTTACTTCAAAAGTCTTGGAAAATGGGTTAGTGAGATGGCTTAGCAGATGAAGGCACTTGCTGCAAAGCTTGATGACAACTGAGTTTGATCCCAGGATCCCACAGGGTGGAAGAAGAGAACTGATTCTCAAGTTGTACTTTGATTCCAAAACACACACACACACACACACACACACACACACATATGTGTGCACACACACATAGACACACTTGCCCTTTCTTCCAAATAAATGTAAAAAGAAACTAAAAATTAGAAAAAACTTACTAAGTATTTACTGATAAAGTAGAAAAAGAGGGAGATTTTTGTTCCCCAAACTCAGACTTCCTAATATGGTTCCTCTCAGGGCTACATTTGGCTCACAGCCTCTGTTTTTCCCAAACTGCAGCCTATAGTCCTCATTGCCTGGTCCCAGCTACCTGGAGGCTGTGGGGAATACTCTGGACTCATATGGCCCTTTGGCTCTGGCCTCTGCTTCTCCAGTGTAGAGAGGGGTAGCACTGGTTGACAGACAGGGCAGGATCTCCTTAGATAAGAGCCCAAGCCAGATATCGATTTCTGTGACTTCGGAGCTAAGAGAAGGGGTGTCACCTTGGTTGGTATTTGCCATTCTGTCAATCTCTAGACTAACTAGGGTCCCGGTGACATCGGCGAGTACCCTCTTCCATGACCTCCGGCGTCCGTCCCTCACCAGGACATTTATGTCTCTTTCCAGCGTGGTCCTGGAGCTGTCAGGCTTGGCCACTGGTTGTGAATTTGGGGCTTCTGAGGGAGCAGGACCCATCTGAATGGAAGGCTGCTGCCCCAGGGATGGTAGCTTCCTGTGCCCGCCCAGCTTCAGTATGACAGAGTGCTCTGGTGTGGCGTGCTGGCCATCAAGTGGCAGGTCATCAAGTGGCAGGGCTGTCCCCATGGCCTCGTGTGCAGGAGGTCTCCGCATTCCCCAGGGGCAGGTTGTGACCTTATTCCTCGGCCACCTCCCCCTCACTCATTCTGGGCCCTGGCTAGCCCTCTGGAGGGTATCGTTCTACAGCCTACCCCTGACATTTTCCCTCGGCATTTGCAAACTGCTCACAGCTTGCTGGGACCCACAGGAGAAAGCTTCTTTTTCAGACTTACCCTTTGAGACCCCCGTGGCTTCAGCTGCAGCTGCTTCCCCTTGCCTGGGCTGGCCTCTCTGTCACGACACACTTAAATCTTATCTTGCCTCTCTGCTCACATCTATCCTGATCCTGGCTACCTTCTATTCCAGTCTTTTCCTGATTTGGAAAGTTATTTTATTTTGTATTTTTAATGTGTATATGTGTGCGTGTACAAGTGTGCATATGTGTATGTGTGTGCGCATGTGAGTGTGTATGTATGTATGTATGTCTGTATGTCTGTATGTGTATTTGTGAGTGTGCGTGTGTATATATGTGTGTGAGTGTATGTGCATGTATGCATGCATGTGCGTGCATGTAGTGTACATGTGCACGTGCGTGTACATGTACATGCCACAGTGCACATGCAGAGGTGAGTAGGCAACTTTCAGGAGCCAGCTCCCCCCTTCCTTCCACCATGTGGATCCCAGGGGTCAAACTCAGGTTGAGTTTTGACAGCAGGTGCCTTTACTCACCTCACTGGCTTCTTGCTCGCCCTTGAAGGCAACAGAAGGAACACTGCTTTTTGTATGGAGCCCTTTCTCCGACCCCCATCTCTATCCCAGTTAGTCTCATTCTGCCCCCACATAGACCCTTGGCTCTGTCCTGATCCCATGTGCTGTCTGACAAGCATGTTCCCCTGGTTCGGGGCCAGAACTTGCCATTCCTGCTCTGACCGTCCTGTGATTAGGAATCATCATTTCCCAGTCTCTAGAGGAGACTGCAGAGACTTGGAGAGTTCAAGGTCAGACTGTAGCGCAGACCCGTAAGTTTAACAAACACGTATTTATTACACACATATATGCTATAGATTCTGGACCCCAATCCTGATGTTTTTATTTACATGCTGTGTGGCCTAAGGGATGTCTCTGCTCGTCTCTGTTTGTCACTTTTCCTCATCTGGAAAGCGTGAGTTCTGGAAGTCTCTACTCTCCAGTGCTGCTGGGAAGGTAAAATGAGTTACTGTGAGTAAAATATGAAGCAGGCCAGTGTGCGATGGGAGCCCAAAACACAGCAGCGCTCTTCTTCCAGGAGGAGGTTGGGGTTGGCTTTGTGAAGAAGGCAGGGTTATAGCAGGTATGTAAATGATTATTGCCTGCTCCATAAATATTTCCTGACAGCTGGCTCAGGTCAAAGCCTGCCACTCCCAGTATGAGCCAGCCATTCCCAGCCAGGGAATAGGACTTAGCTTGTGGGAGATTCAGCCGGCCAAGAGTCCAGGCAGCTGCTGGCAAGAATGTTCTAGACCACAGGTTGTTTCTAGGTTCCCTCAGTCAGAGAAGTGTCCAATTTCATTCCCAGACCTCCTAAGGACCCAAGGGAGAGGCTGAGGCTGGGTCTCAGCCCCCATCGACGACCAGCAGTGTTGTACACTTGGCATGGGACAGATATGCTGTGGCCTCCCAGTCTGACCCTGACTGGACAAGATTTCTGAAGCTGGAGATTATCTCTGTGTCCTAGTTTCTTCCAAACATGCTCTTGACAAAGGCCTGGCCATTGTATTCTGGTCTGATGTGAAAATGACCCAGTGTCCCAATGTCACAGCTGCAGATGGCTATCCAAGCCATGACAGGTAAAACCCTAGAGCGGGCATCGTAGTAGCCAGAGAAGTCACAAGAGACAAGAGGAACCTGGGCTCCAGCTACCTACATGGTTGAATGTTTCTCTTCTTCCTGTCTTCTTTAAACTCCCAAATGGCCTCTCGTGGGATGAGACACCCACCTCTTGTGGCCAAAGACTCCTAGAAGACCATTTCATCCTTTATTACAAACATGAGTTCATAAGTAAACAATTGAGGCTCTAAAAAAATACATTAAAATAAATAATAAGAATCTCAGAGTTCTCAGAGCAAATAAGTTATATACAGACGAGCGAAGTATAGCAGGCTCTGTGCTCCCAAAAGGGTCCCAAGAGGACAGGTTGCAAGACCTCTAGGGAAAGGGAACCAGAGAGGGCCATAGGGACCAGCCATGATGTCAGTCATTAGGACGACTGTCCAGTCTCCAGGAGTGACTTAGGTAATTGTGTCCTGCTGTGAGATTGCTCCTGGACTGCAGTCCAGCAGACAGGACACTCTGCAGGACACAGTCGACGTGTTCATTTATCCTTACATAGCTCTTCCAAGCAGGACTGTAGCCAACAGCCAGAACTGGCAGGCTACACTGCTGTCCAGGTGCTGAGGGTGGCCCTGGCAGTGTTAAGGCACAGAGCTGCTGTAGGAGAGGCCAGAGCTCGTGCTGAACCCATCAGACGAGTGTGGCTAGCCAGGATCTGAGGCCTCGGCCCAGGAGACAGGCACAGGGTCTCCCAGCAGCTGCCCATTTCCTCCCGTCTCCACGTGGGCTTCTTTCTCAATGGTCCTGCAGCTCGTGGTGTTATCTCTTCCTCCGTCTAGAGTGTGCAGAGATGGCCCCTCTTGTCACCTCCGGCCGTAGCCTGGCAAAGCGGAGCTTGGTGGCTGAGATATCCCTGGAAATGGAAGAGGACCAGTTAGCATCCCAGGAGGACGTCCTGGGTTCCTTTAGGAGAGAGGTGATTGGGTCTAGATCCTCTCTCTGCCTAGATCTCAGAACAGCTGGTTAGAGTGGAGTTGTAGACCAACACAAGGTCTGCCCATAAAGGTCTGGGTGGGTCAGACCAGTCCCAGGAGTTTCTCTGCTCATGGGGTCAGTGACAGAGCTTACACTCAGTAACAGATGCTGCCAGGATGAGGGCCCTGCCAAGGATAGCCTGGGCTTTGCTTATCGTCTGCTTTCCTTTTCCCACACCTTGTGAACTTCCTTCCTGCCTATAGTCCATCTTCCTTCATCCTAAACTGACTCCAGCTGCTCTTTACCACCTGCTGCAAGGCGCGCTCGTCCACACAGCACGGTCCTACAGGCCCTTGGAGCTTGGCTGAGCTTATGGCCACAGCTCTGGGAACTGTCCACTGCCTACTTCCTTACCCTAAGAGTTCTCCCTGGGAGTGAGAAGGTGGGCCTCAGGGGCAGGTTTAGGAACCTGGGCAGGGCTCACCCTCTTTGAGACCCTTTTACTGATTTTTAAAACATCAGCTAGGCCCACACTTGAGGAGCTGAGACTATAGAAAGGCTCTGAGCTGAATGACATCCTATCTCAAAACCAACCACACCAAAACGAAAAACAACAATAAGCCTGAAACAACACGAATAGCAAAAACTCTGAATTGCCAGTGGGACGAATGCTGGGCAGTAAAGCCAGCTCTCTGTAAACTGTGAAGTGCTGTGCCATCTGTACACTGTGAAGCACTGTGTGTATTTGCAAAGCCTGCCTTATTATGGGAACTTCCAAGGAGCTACACTAGGTACTGCCTAGCCCTATGGACCCCTCCGTGACAGGGGTAGGTATGGCCAAGGCCTCCAGAGCTCCACAGAGACACATTTCATACACACTAATGCATCCAACCTCAGGAAAACCCTGCAGGATGAACATTGCTAACTCTTTGCTTCAAAAGTCAAAATCTGAACCGTGGAGAAGCCTGGCCGCTAGCCAGGGCTCAGAAAGACTGTGGCTGAGGTGGGGTTCTCAGACAGTAGTCTCTGCCCCGATAGCTACCCCTGGGTCACTCCATTGAATGGTTCAAGGAGAGGTTTCTGTCCTCTCTTTGGTCCAACTTGTTTGGACAAACATTTGTGGGCCTTGTGCTGAGCTACCTGTGGCCACCAAAGAAACTGATCCCGCTGGGAGTATCTAAGGAGCCAGCAACACAGGAGCCATTCACCCTAAGCCGCAGTCTAGTGAGGATGCTTGAGTGAATAACTGTCGTTCTTCCTAGTCAGTGCCCTCAAGACCCAATTCACAACTCGTGGTCACAGACCATAGTAGTTAAGTACATAGGCTTGTGGCTTGTGGCTAGAGAGATGGCCCAGCCATTAAGAGTACTTTCTGTTTTTTTTTTCAGAGAACCGGTGTTCTGTCCCCAGAACCCACATGGGAGCTCACGACAATCCATAATTCTAGTTCCAGAGGATCCAATGACCTCTTCTTAGAGCACATAAGTTGCATACAGATGAAACCCTCTCTTCTAGCTTCTAAGGGCACCACGCACGCACGTGGTGCACATACATACACGCAGGCAAAACACTCATACATGTAAAAATGAATCTAAAAACTTCTTATTTAACTTTTAAAAATAGAACATAGCTTCCTGATATAGCCAGATGTGATGGATGCTGTGTGACTCTAAACCTCTCTGAGCCTTTGTTTTCTAGGAGAGACGATGAAGTCCCCTCTGCTGCCTCAACAGAAAATAAGGCAAACCGGGATAGCACACGGAAAGCGGTCCACCATGCAGTGACTCTTACCTCAGCTTTCGGAGGAGGTCTCCCTCCGCAGCCCACGTCTTGCCAGTCTTTAAGACGGCAGCAGGAGCCTGGCCGCTTGGGGTGACGACAGCTTCAGGCCTGAATGAATGAAGTAGCAACAAGTGAGGGGCTGGCCAGAGCCCCGAAGCCACCTGGCTGCAGGCCCAGCCCAGCCCCCACCCCTGCCCTCAGGAGCAGATCTATTTCCACCCTGCACACCTGGCACCTTTCCCTGCCGGGCGGGGTGGGTACCAAGGAAAACTGAGCCACTGGGAATGTGTTCTGAGCTTCAGAAAGAGGCAGATGGGTGGCTGGCCTTCCCAGAATCTGGCCACCTGCAGTTGCAGGGGAAACTGAGGCAGGGGTGGAACCCCAGCTCGAGCCTCAGAGGAGGAGTTTCTCGTAAATTGTCTTTGGAACTGGAGCACTCAGTCCTTGCTTTCTCTAGGGTCCAAGAGGAGGAGGGGAGGAACTAAGCTTCCCTTTTCACAGATGGGAAAACCAAGGAGACTTGGCATCCATACCCCAGTTCCCTGGGTGAGACAAAATATTCTCTTTTGTCCACACTGGGGAACCACTCAGGACTGTGTGTCTGTGAAGTATCCTCCTTAGAAAGGGCTCTGACGTGTCTACTCTACTTCAAAGAGATATTTGGGCCAAGCAGGGTAAGGAGCCCCCTGTTTTGGTCTTGTTTGGCAAGCAGAGAAACTGAGGTCCAAGAGGTTGTCCCTGGCCGTGGTTGCATAACTGACCACTCTGACATCTCTGGTACCTGTCGTGGATTACCACCTCTAGATGTTATTTTTCTTCTAAACAAACCATGAAGTACCAGGGCCTTAGGTTAGAACCTGAAGCCCAGGGAGGCCTGGTTCCTTGTGGGCCTGACACAAGGCCTGCAACTCTCTGAGGTTAGGCTATCACCTGGGCTGTGCCTCTCCTCCCCAGGAGGGTTGATGTTCGCTCCCAGAAGCCTTAGTTCTGAGCAGAGGGAGGGACTGGGGGTATTCCTGTGGGAAGGGACTCTGCCACGGACTCTGTGCACTTATGGGCTCTCCAACGTTGCTTGTCTTCTCTGGGCCTCTGCTCTTCTGCTAGTCTCCCAGATACCCTGTTTCCAGGTCTGGTCCCAGCCAGCAGTCACCCAACCCCTGTAGGCTAGGAGTTCACCTACCAGCGTCTTCGATGGCAGAAGGTGGCACAGGCAGAGTCCCCCGCAGTAGCGCACTCACAGCGCTTTGGCAGGGATCGGCGCCGGCGCCTTGGCGGGTTTCCCAGGCCATAGGGAGCTGTCTGTCTGTGGGCGGGAAGCCAGCAAGGTAGTGTGTACATGCAGAGTTGGGGGGGGGGGGACAGAGAGGAGGAAAAAGAGAGGAGGAAAAAGAGAGGAGAGACACAGGATTAGTAAACACATCACTGGCCAGCAGAGACTGTCCACGCTGTACAGCCAGCCATACCTCTAGGAAGGTGACCACCCCAGTCCTTCCCATAGTAAGCCATCAGGTCGCACACTCCTCTATCTGTGGCTTTGCACGCAGCTCTGCTAGGAGCTCCTGCAGGGGAATGTAAGGAGTGGAGCCTGAGGTCCCAGTGAAACCTGGGCTGGTTCTCTTGAGCTCTGGACCCCCTACCTAGGCCAGGAGGAAGGGAGGCCTGTTCAACTGCTGGAGGGAAGCATCTGGCTTACAGGAGGTCCCCCACATGTTGAAAGAAGTATGACAAATATACCTTTGAGTTGTGTGTGTGTGTGTGTGTGTGTGTGTGTGTGTGTATGTGTGCTCGTGCGCGTGTGCGTGCGCATGTGTAATGGAATTGATTTCCGATCCAGTTTTGTCAAGGTAGGCAGAGTATGGGCCCTGAGACTAGTCCACCCAACACCTTTGGTCAACAGCTAATTTTAGGTGGCCTGGCAGTTGGAGCTACGGTGATTCTGGGTGGACCCAACACGCAGGGACTGGCAAGGTTCCCGCCCCGAGCCAGCGTTTGGATGTGGATTAGCTCTATGCACGCCTATGTGCTCAGCGTCTCTTGCCTTATGCAATTTGGAGAAGGGGAAAAAAAAAACAAACCTACACAGAAACTTCAGCCTGAAGTATGCAGGGGCCTGAAGGCAGCACGGGGCAGGCAGACCCCAGCTCTGGCTCCTGCCTGGGTCCCAGGCAGACTTCTTGTCTGTCCTGTGGGGGGCTGCGAGCAATGCCTGCCTTGTGGGGAGACTGACGGCTCAGTGGATGGGACTGCACTTGGAGTGATCTGTGCAGAGTGCAGAGCACGGTCTGAGCATGGATGCTGCCATGCATGGGGCTGTTCTCTGCAGAGGAAGTGTGCTTGAGCTCCAGCATCCCTAGACTTGGAAAGGAACCTACAATTTTTTCCTCTCCTGTGTGATCCTGAAAAGGCCACCTCACATCTCTGAGCCTCCATACTCTGATCTGGAAAATGGAGCTAGCACTTTACTACAGGCTGTTGTGAAGGCTGGAAGGGTACAGAGCCCTCTGCCTGACTCTAGTAGCTCCCACGTGGAAGTTGATGCATAACTAGTCACTACGGGTCCTCTCCCAGTATCCTATCCGAGACTCATGGCGACCCAGGCAGTTGCAGAGGTTGCTAGCTAGCCAAAAACCTTCATTCACCTCGACCCTCTCCCACGGTCCTGGTGGATGCTCACCCCGCAGTGTTCACCCAGATAATGTCCAGGTGGCAGAAGTACACGCATTCCTTGTCAAGCCAGGAGTTGCAGGAGCATCGACGAAAACGCAGGTGGGGGCCTCGGCCCTTGGGTGCCGAGGCTGGCGGCTCCATGGTGGCAGCTGCCTGGCCCTTCCCTGCACACAGGAGGAAGAGAGAGAGGTGGAGAGGAGGTCAGGACACCTGGCCCGCCTGGGTTAGGGGACCCGCGGGGCTCCTCCTCTTGCACAATAAGGAAGTTGGCACCCTTGGCGCTCAGGAACCACTGGCTAGCCCGGGGAAGCCCCAGCTATCAGCGCTGAGCCTGCACGCTGCAGTGGTAGCTCGGACTGAGGGCTCTCCGCTCTATGCCCCCAGTTGGTTTTGGGAAGGAAGCACCAAGGCCCTGGAGAAGACACCAATGAATAGACCCTGGGATCGCAACACTCGAGGGAAGGCAGCTCACCTTCATGCAGGACCAAAAGCAGGGCCAGAGTGATGGAACACCAGGCGGAGACCATAGCAGCAGCGGCAGAGTGCTTGGCTGGGCCAAGGGAGCGGGGAGCGCAGGTCGCCAGCGTCCTGCTACTAAGCCGAGCTGGGAGCTCATCGCCGAGGTGCCCTGACCGCCTCTTATAATACCAAGGCAGGGCGCCCGCCCGCCCCTACTGGTGCAGCCCCGCCTCGCCTAGCTGCTGCACCTTGGGCAGAGAGCCAGGGACACCGCCTCCTCCCTGGGTGCCTGGCCCGCCCTGGCCTCCCGGTGAGGGGGGGAGGGAGGTGGAAGGCTGGGCTCCACCCTCTACGCTGCGCAGAGGACTGGAACACCTTCAGGACTCTGCAGGCTCCCTGCAGGCCCAAGGCCCCTCTGAGTTCTGAAGTTAGTCCCCAAGTGCTTCCTGGCCCCTCCCTACTCTCCAACTAGCACTCCTGAACTGGAAGTTTGGAGTGGAAGTCTCATCTAAAGCAAAGCCTTTACAGGCAATCTACCATCCTCCTCCCTGCCCGCTGGGAAGCAAGCTGAGATAACCCTTGGATGCGTGGGAAGTGAAAGGGCCACTCAAGGTTTCATGGCCTTGGACGCGTCAGAGCCCCCTTTGGGACCACTGGCCTCAGGAATGGCACAGCTCATGCCTGACCTTTGGCCACCTGAGGCTGCCTCATCCCCATTTTACCCAAGGAATTCTTCTGCCCTCCCTCACCCCCAGCCTGTAGTAGGCGAATTCGGGTCCTTTCTGAAAACTACTCACTTATGCAACCACGGCCAGGGATATCCTTTTGGGCCTCGGTTTCCTTGCTTGCCAAACAAGACCAAAACGGGGCTCCTGACCCTGCTTGGCTCAAATATCCCCTTGAGACAGTAGACACTTCAGAGCCCTTTCTAGGAGGCTACTTCACAGACACACAGTCCTGAGTGGTTCCCCAAGTGTGGACGGAACAGAATATTTTGTGTCACCTCAGTGGCTACTTTATGCAAGAGAGAGAGAGAGAGAGAGAGAGAGAGAGAGAGAGAGAGAGAGAGAGAGAGAGGAGGCAGGAGGCTGGCAAGGTGGCTCAGAGGGTGAAGTGCTTGTCACACAAATCTGATGATCTGAGTTTGATCCCTGGAACCCATTGGTGGTTTGTATCTATACTCCCAGGATTCCTACTGTGAGGCGAGAGGTGGAGACAGGAGAATTGCCCCTATAATTACAGGCCACCTTGCCTGGAGTAACCCAGAGGCAACAAGAGAAACCTTGCCTCAACAAGGCAGGAGAGAGCTATCACATAAAGTTGTCCTCTGACCTCCACATGTGTGCCAATGTGTGCCATAGCACGCATGCACCCACAGTCACGCAGACCTCGCTCTCGCTCTCTCTACACACACACACACACACACACACACACACACACACACACAACTAATGAATAGATGAAGGAGGAGGAGGAGAAAGAGGAAGGCAAGGCAGAAGGGAGGCCTCTTAGGGCCTGGCATTCTACTTCCAATGCCTAGGCTGCCCCAAAAGTCTTGGAGGCAAGAGCAAAGACATGCTGTGCGGAAGGGAAGGGACAAATGAATGCACCCCAGTCTACTGGTGGCCCCTCAGGGCCTGGCCAGCCTGTCTCACGGCAGTAGACTTACCTTATATTCTTGAGGTCTCAAGTCCTGCAGAGGGCACAGCCTGTGGCCTTCCCTGTTCCTAGGGGCATTGAGGGAGCCCGACGAATGCCCTCTGAAGGAGAGTGACTAGAACTGGCCTGGGTTTCGACTGTAGAACCCTGACCTGTTGGCATCTTTTTATGTCTGTGTAGACTTTTTAGTTCCTGCATTAAAAATGGATAAAGAGGAAACAGGGATTGGAAAGGTATAGGCCATTGCACCATTGTGCTTCTTTCCAGGGTGTGTGTGTGTGTGTGTGTGTGTGTGTGTGTATGTGTGTGTAGGGATTTGCATCAGCCACATAGCTGGCATATATACGACAGAGCCCCCTGTTGGAAGCCCAATCTTGACTTCACCAGTAAACCACAATGGACTCCCATGTGGGGCTCACTGCCCTCCCTGTGCCACAGCTCTGTAAGAATTTAGAAGAATAGTTCTGAAATGAGGTGAGCAATTCTATTAGGCTCTGAGAGGAGGTGGATTGGGACTTTTGTTGGGGAGTAGAGGGTGGGGAGCCAGAAGACAGAAGAGTGTGCAGGTCAGTGAGAAGGAGTGGGGTCAAGGCGGGGAGGGAACCAATTAGATAAAGGCAGAGTACCAGGAGGGGACCTTGGGAGGACCAGGAAGCAGAGCATAAGAAAGTAAAAGAGAAAGGCCAGGGGGAGCCAGAGGCAGCGTTCTAACCTGTCTAATCTTCATACAAATGCAAAATGCCTGCCCAGGACAATAGGGAGCCAGAGGCTCCAGATCTGGAAGCATAATAGAAGAATTAAATGGAGCAGGAGACAGGATCCTTCTGGGTGTGAGAGAGGGTTCTGGCAGGACAGGCCACTGTGGCCTCACAGGGTCAGCACAGGAAGCTATCTTGCTGGCTTTGGTTTCTCTCCTTCCCTGGCTCAGGCTCCAGCTGGACAGGCTATATGTAATGGAGAGGCCTGCCTAGGAATCTGAGCGAGTCCAGCCTGTCTTAGGGGACAGAGCCTTTCCGGGAACAGAGCTACCCCACTGACAAGAGCTGTTTTCCAGGTAGAGAAATTAAGCTGAGTTAAAAATAACCTCCCTAGGCTCTGAATCTCTTGGCTTAGGCCCTGACAATCACCTTTGTCCCTCCTGGTAGATCTGGTGGCTGGCCCTGTCCACTGTCATTGTCCGGGGCATGCTCTATCCCTGTTCCTCCCAAGTGACTTGGCTACATGTCTTTGCTTGGCTCTGCTGACTTTGCTGTTCTGGTCCCCAGCCACCCATTCTCTTGCTAGACTGTGCTCTGCAAACTGCCTGGGTCTTTAACAGCTGCAGGGAGGGAGGTGAGGCGCACTTGATGCCATGGAGAAAGAATTCGAGGGAACAAATGATTTTTTTTTTTACCCCTACCAGCTTGGTGCTTGCCTATGTGGAGGAGAGAGACCTTGGGAGTGTGAAGGCTGGAGACAGACAGGTTGAATGGTGAGAAGCTAGGAATTGCCCGGAAGAAATCCCCGCCAGTTATCAGCCTCAATCCACAGATGAGATAATCGGTCCAGGGAAGAGCGACTTGCTCAAGTCATGATAAGCACATTCTGTAAGACTCTGATCAGGACTTACCCTTCTCATACGTCCATGAGTCTGTCCCAGGGTCTGTTGCCTTTGGGAAAGCTATCAGAAGGACCCCACTGACAAAGGCCAGACACCAGGTACCTAGACTACCTCCCTAACACCCTTAAAACTATAATCCCCATATAGAGGGCAGGTACCAAGGACCAGCCACCTGGGATACTGCACTAGCTAGAGGGTTCCCAGGAGCAAGGGCCAAGTGTTCCAGGGACAGGGATGGCCTGGAGCAGGGACCTGGTGTTTCTGGTAAGATCCTGGAGCAGAAAGCTTTCCCCGACCTCTTCCTGGCTTCTGTCAGTCTGCCTCCCTGTTGATGCTCCCAGCTATGACTATCCATGACATTCAGAATCCAACCTCCTGTAGTATAGCGCCCCACGAGTGGAGGTCCCTCAGATTGTAGCTGTGTGGGTCTGGCTCCCAGCTAGGCCTCTCATCTCTGGAAAACCAGCCATTTCCTATAGCTATCCAGTCCCATAAGGCTTCAGGGAGTTTGTTTGCACCATGGATAGAAGGGGCATAGTGTCTGGTTTGCAGGAACAGGCTGTGATCCTGATGCTGGCTTGCAATATGGGGAATCCAAGAATGGAGACAGGCTTCTTCC
Organism: Montemys delectorum; assembly: GCA_019843815.1. Classification (NCBI taxonomy): domain Eukaryota; kingdom Metazoa; phylum Chordata; class Mammalia; order Rodentia; family Muridae; genus Montemys; species Montemys delectorum. The sequence continues at coordinate 9,341 of JADRCD010224945.1, read as the reverse complement.
CTGTGTTCCCAAACATAAGACAGCCCAAGCCCAAGAGGGTATCAGCTGAGGCCACAACACCTTATATAGGCATGGGCAACCTATTCCTTTTAAAGATTTATTTATTTATTTTATGTGTGTGAGTACACTGTCATTCTCTACAGACACACCAGAAGAGGGCATCAGATCCCATTAATAAATGGTTGTGAGCCACCATGTGGTTGCTGGGAACTGAACTCAGGACCTCTAGAAGAGCAGTTAGTGCTCTTAACTGATGAGCATCTCTCTAGTCCTGACAACCCATTCTTTTTTCCCATGGGATTCCCAATCTGACCTGGGAGATAGGTCGAACTCAATCTCAGTACAGATGGGGCCCCAAGAGAAGCAGTGTTCTCAAGTCCAGACAACAAGCAAGGGGCAGGACTAGAGCTTTCTCTTTCATAGTTCTCTGCTAAGGGATGAAAAATCTATATCATGCATTTTGTTGCTAACCCTCCCATACTTACCATCATCCATCCACCCTTCCACCCATCCATCCACACATCCATATACCCATCCATCCTTTATCCATCTACCCACTATCCATCCACCCATTTATTCATACAGCTACACATTCTTATCGTCTACCCATCTTTCCATCATCCACCCATCTAGCTATCCTCCACCATTTGTTCACCTACCCATCCTTCCCTCTTTCCCTCCATCCACCCATTACCCATCCATCCCATCCATCCCTCTGTCTATCTATCACCCATCCATCCCTCCCTCCATCTATCCCTTCCTCCATCCATCCATCTATCACCCATCCCTCCATTCCTCCACCCCTCCCTCCATCCATTCCTCCATCCATCTCTCCCTCCCTCCACCCACCTCTCCTCCTCCCTCTCCCTCTCTCTATCCCTTTTCCCTCCCTCTCTCCCTCTCTCCATTCTTTTCTCTGTCCAACCCTCCCTCTATCCATCCATCCCTCTAACCCTCCATCCGCCCATCCCTATTGAGCCCTTTATCTAATCTTATCTCCATACATTCACCCATTTTACTCTCCAATTCAGCTATCCTTCTTCATGAGGAGGGTTAGGCTTTGAGCTTTGAATAGAAGGTTGTACTTTTGCTGAGACAAAAGTCTAAATGTTTCCTAGGAAGAGATTTCTGTTCCCATCAGATAATGAACTACTGACACACCATTTTCTCTGGAATTCTAATTTTAGGCTCCAGCCCAGGCTTGGGTACATAATATGGACCAAGGGATGAGATGAAGATGAATACAAGATAGGTTGCCAGACTGAACTCACATCTTTGTGTAGATGATGCTTCTAATAAGTTGAGTCAAGTCCCTTTTCCTGTCCGATATCATCTTTAAAATGCTCAAATGACAGACATGAGGTAATCTTTAAGAAGAAAATTCAGACAGGTATCCAGAAATGGAAGTTCCCTTGATTATGAACCCAGAGGAAGAAACTGAGGTTGCAGAAGGAGAGTAGCTGCCAGTCCCTAAACCTAGAAACACAGGCTATTCTGATTCTGTTGTCTCTGAAGCCCAGGCCCCTGCACTTGGAGGGCTTGGAACCCAATCTTTTCCTCTGTCCCACCACCACCACCACCAGCCAAGACATGCAGTTGGTATTTTTCAGAGCCACACCCACCCTGTTGCCTAGAACCCATGTTTTCCAAGGCACACCCAGAGCCCCACCAGGAGGCCGCCTTTCCCCTCTGGGAAGGGGTGAGCCACCAGGAGGCTGGACCCAGGAGAAGTACAGTACTTCATTCTAGAATTTGATGTCAGCCTCAAGTGAATGTCTGACACTTGTATCGTTGGGGCACCTTGGGACCCAGAGGCAGGCAAAGCTGGAGTTCCCACTGGGGTTTTAGTTGACATTCCTGGGAAGAGGTGTGCCTGGGACACCACCTCCTTGCCCAAAGGCCATGGCTTTTCCAGTGGCTCTGGGAATCCCAAGCCATGAGTGACCTGGGAGGGGCACAGCTGGGCTCTGAAGGCAGGAGCTAAATCACTGCCCAGGGCAGGTCCAGGGTGTGGGGATGAATCAGGGGGCCAGCCCACCCAGGTACCCTGGGGCTTGGCAGATCTGGGTACCAGCTTCAAAGCCCTGTGAGTCAGGTTCCTGTTCTCCTTCCTCCCATTCCCCTAATCTACGGACAAGCGCCTGGCACTGGACCCGCTTAGAAGCAGTGCAGGCCAGGCTCGGACAGTCTGCTTTTGTTTTGTTTTTCACAAGCCAGATGACAAAGGGCACACTGAGTATCAGAGGCAACATCCATTAAAGAAAGATCTCGCCTGACAGTAGCTGGGTGGCTGAGGTAGAGCCAAAGTGAGAAGGCCTTGTGGCCCGCTTCTGTCACTCAAGGTAAAATGCAGAGTGTATGGACCCTATAGAATGGATGCTATCCTGTGGGAAGGGGTGTTTGTGTGGCGTTAGGTCTGTGTGAGTCTGACCCTGAACTATGTCTCCTCAGTTCTGGTCTGGGTGCTCCATTCCCAACAGACCACAACCAACTTCTTTCTCTCAGTGCTCTATAGGGCCATGTCACACCTCCTCTCCTGATTTCTACTTGATTTATTCTGTCCATTCTTCAAGGCTCACTTCAAGGTGGTGTCCCAGGCATACCTCTTCCCAGGAATGTCAACTAAAACCCCAGTGGGAACTCCAGCTTTTTTGTGTTTCATTTTTTATTTCTATTTCTGAGGGAGTGTCTCATGTAACTCGAACTCCTGGTAGAGAGCAAAGGCTGACCTTGAACCTCTTACCCTCTTGCTTCCACCCTTTGAAGGGCTGGGATTATAGACGTGCGGCACCAAGTTAGGCTCCATCACACAGGCCATCTCCCCTAAGAAGCACCCTCAGCACGTGGGGTCTAACTCTCCTCTGAATACTTGCAGGTTATAGCCGTCTCTGGCTTCTCTTACTTCTCACTGGAGATAGGCTAGTGGCCAAGGACTCTGCTCCCAGTGTTAGGCCAAGCTAGGTTTGAATCCAAGGCCCACATCTTGTCTCAAATGGCTTTCGTCTTTCTTTGGGTCCCAGTTTCCTTCTATATAAATGGATGGTCACGGATCCACAGCAAGGGTGAGGATTCTACATGAAAGAGTCAGTTGCTGATAGCAATGTACATTGTTGATCAAATCTGATGACAGTGCTTATAGCATGCGTAACCCTCTGAGGTAGTCAGCTTTTAGGGTAAGAAGTCCAGGTGCTTCCCCAGGGATGTACAGGGCTCAAATCCAACCTGGCTGAATTTGAATTCCTCCAATCTTCCCACCCTTTGCCATGTACGTGATGGCAACTGCTCTCCCAATTCCAGATTATGTGTTTACCCAGTAAGAAGTGAACCAGAAACAAGAGTCTGTGAGGATTGCTTCAACCCTCCTTGTCTATGTCCCCTGGGCCCCTCAGATCTGATGGCTTCCTATCGAGTATCACGTACCAGCTTGGGGACCTGGCGGCTGTACAGTTTGGCATTCTGATTCAGTGTTCAAGGACAGCTCTGGTCAGTGCCCACTGGGGATATATGAACCTTTCTGAGGCAGGTAAGATTTGCAAGTTATCCAACGAGTCCTGAGGAGACCGTAGGGCTAAGCTCAGGATAGCATGAGTCTGTGGTGTGGGTTAAGACTCCAGTTGTAGAAGCTGTAGGCAAGTCCCTTCTCTTTCCTGAGCATCAGCTCTGTCTGCTGCAAAGAGAGGGCTTGGTGGGTACCTTGGAGACCATAAATCATAAGGTTGGATGCAACACAGAAAGACCTCTACAGAGAGCCTTCTATGGTCTCCTCTCCTGGAGGAAAGTGCAGAACTTGGCCTGTAGAGGGCGCTACAGAACTCGGGCTCCCTTCTTTTATCATAAGACTGTCATCAGTCACCCACCCTCCTCTTTATAGCATCCAGAGAGTCTAATGAGGGCTTGTCATGTGACCAGCACTCTTTTTCCACAGCTCCTGCTTCTGAGCAGATCCCACATGCTAGACACTGCACCAAGTGCTTTGCTTGTATTGTTCCATTTTGTCCTGTCTCGCCGCAAGAAAGGCCCTTCTTGTTACTCTTGTCTAACAGACGAGAAGCCTGAGACTCAGACCGTGAAGGTGGCTTACGGGTTCTAGGCCTACTTGCTTCACGGCCTGCATTTTTAGCCACCATCCCAGCAAGTGCCATCATACATATAACAGAATCCTCCTGGATGCAGCTTAGTCAGCCTTGTTTTCAGATGAGGAATAAATATCTGGTCCAAGGTGATTTATTGATCAAGAGAGAAGAGAGACTTGAATCCAACTTAGTGGACACTCTTGACCAGACCTCAAATTCAATGTAGATTTTTCTGATAGTTCCACAAAGTCCCCCAAGAGCATGTCCAGGATCATATCCTTGGGTCTTGAGGTTGGAGGCAGCAAGAGAAGACTCCACTATCCTTCAACTTGACCCCAAGCCTTTAGGAATCCTGGGAGCTTGACAGGGAGAAGGAAGAGGCTGTTTACATACTGTGATGGGTGGTGAGCTAAGCAGTGACTCAGGGAGGAAGTCCTGAGTGGGGAATGGAAAGCTGTGTGTGGCACAGACGAGGCCTGGCCATTGTTGGGGTCCCCCAGGAGGAGGAGGTTTGGGTAAGGCTAAGTTGAGTCATGGCAGCGAGATCAGACAGGGAGCTGGCATGGCCCAATGACCTCACACTCATCTGGGTCTGGCAAGGAGTCTTAGGCCCAGGCAGGCCTAGTGGACCCAACCTAACAGGACAAGCACACTCTTTCCCTGGCTGCCATAACCAGGGGGTTGGTTGTCCATGAGACCAGAGAGCCTTCTTTTAGGTTCACTGAAGTCTTGTGTTGCTGGAATTCTCAAATCCTGCCTGACTTGGGAGGCACTGGTATAGGACCAGTTGGTATATGATAAAACATCAAGATACCTTTATGGGACTTGAGACTATGAGAGTTTTTTTTCCTTCTTTTGTGTGTGTGTGTGTGTGTGTGTGTGTGTGTGTGTGTGTGTGTGTAATATGTGTGAGAGTATATGAATATGTGCACTCTCTCTCCTTCATCACTCTGTTTATCAGCACATCTGTATGGATGCATGTAGAGATCAGAATCCAACCCTTGGGTGTTTGTTGTTTATTTTAATTTTTGAGACAGGGTATTTTACTGAGATCTGGTACTTGCTGATTAGGCTAGACTAGTTGGCCAATGAGTCCCAGGGCTCTCCCTATCTCTGTCTCTTCAGTGTTAGAATTCTGAATGTGTACCACAATGCTTGGCTTTCTTTCTTGCCTTCCTTCTTGCCTTCTTTCCTTCCTTCCTTCCTTCCTTCCTTCCTTCCTTCCTTCCTTCCTTCTTTCCTTCCTTCCTTCCTTCCTTTCTTTTACGTGGGTCCTGGAGATTTGAACTCATGGGTCCTGGGGATTGTGCTTGCTCAGCAAGCATTTTACCAACTGATCCATCTCCCCATCCCTAAGTTCTCTGAGTTTTGGACAACCTCAGTCCAATGGTTTTACCCAAGGAACTGAAAGCCCAAGGACTCTAATCCAAGCCCTGGTACTTACAGTTGAGGAGAACTGAGTGGGTGAGAGGGACCACCACCACCTGCCGGGAGCCACCACAGAACAGAGGGCTGGAGCACAGCAAGCAGCCTTGACCACTTGGCTACAGCAACCCATACCTCGGCTCCCAGCTGGGACGACTTCTTAACATGATCTACCCCACAGTGGAATAAATAATGGAGACAGAGAGAGACGTTCATTCCTCCAAGGACTGATGAAGCGGGTATGCCCATCAATCTACCTGAAAATCATGCTTGGCATCCCCCGGAGGCCTCTGCCTTCCCTGTCCAGTCTTCCCCAGGTCTGGGTCAGAGAAACGGCGTTGTCAAGGCCAGGCAGACAGCTGAAAAGAGCCTTCTCCAAGGGGAAATGACCTTTATCTCCCCAGATAAGAGGCACTGAAGAGACTCCGGAGGTGGAGAGGGCTGGAGAGGGCCTGTTGGTCTCGTGCTGACCATAAAGCAACCGCTTTTTCTGGGACATCCTCAGCCTGAGTCAACCAGGGCTGAGACTGCTTCTGAGTTCATCAGCCACTGCCCAGCCTTGAAAGCCAGGCCTCAGGCACAAGGGAGGTCCAGAATAATGACTTGGTGATAATGACAGCTGTGTGGGCAGCTGTGCCCACGTGCTAAGCGCTCTCCGTGTCTTCATTCATTTGATCTTCTAAATAGCCTCAGGAAGTGGACAGGGTGTGGCCTGGGAATGAGGTTCATAGAGGCTGTCAGCTGCTAGGGTCACCACAGCCAGAAACAGCAGTGAAGGGTCTCTGGCCCTGAGGTTGAGATCCTGTCTGCAGTGCAGTAAACAGAGCCCACTCTGTGCTTGACCTGTGGTCTCTAGGATTTGGGGAAGGAGACCCCGGGACATCAGTACTTGCCTGTGACAAGGAGCTGGGTGATGTGTCTGTGTTAGCCAAAAGAAAGTGCATCAGGAGCCAGAGGCTCAGAGGGCAGGGCAGTGCCTCCATCTGCGAACTCTTGGAACTTTCTTTTATTTAGGAGAGATAGTTGAACAGGGCCACAAAGTCTGAGGGGAGGGCATGAGGGGTATCCTGGGAGAGGAGTGGATAGCTCATGGTGTTCAGTAGAGAGAAAGCAGGCTACCTGGGTCTTGAGTATCAAGCCGAGAACTCATCTTTCCTGCAATCAAGTCTGAGAAAAAGCCGTAGGAGGGAAGGCAGGGGACTTGTTTCTGTGGCTAGGGAGGAGGCAGGCCAGGGGGTTCCAATCCAGTCCAGCTCTGAGGAGGTGAGACATCTCCTTCTGGGTGGACGATCACAGAGCCTGAGAAGAATAGCCCAGGCTACCTCCTATGACGGTCTCAGGCTCAGGCTCAGGGCAGGGGAAGCTCTATATCTATCTGTCTGTCTGTCTATCTATGAGTTTGGGTGCATGTCTACTATAGCGTGTGCATGGAAGTCAGGGTACAATTTTCTGTGGTCAGCTCTCTTCTTGATCCTTGTTGAAGCAGGGTCTGCTTGCTCCTCCTGTCTTGTGTACTCAGACCAGTTGGCCCTCAATCTTCCCATCAATTCCCCGGTTTGGTTTGTTAGTTAGTTAGTTTGTTTATTTTTTGCTTTCGATCTCGAAGCAGCAGTGACGGGATTATAGTCGCATGCTACCACATCTGCTTTTTCATGTGGGTTATGGGGTCAAACTTGTGTTCCGAGACTTGTATGGTTAGATCTTTTACTCGAAGAACCATATGCCTATTCCCCTCTTTATCTTTTGAAAGATAGCCCAGGCTGGCTCCAAACTCAAAATCTTATGGCCTCATTTCCCAGCTCTCACTGTCCTGATTGCCCCAAGTCCCATCCTCCTGCCCCTTGACTGGAAAGAGAAGCGAGCTTAACTCAGTTTCTCTCTGTGGCTCAGCATAGGACCATGTAGCTCAGGGGACCAAGATTTGTTTCTTCCTCCAGTGTTGTAGTTTCCCTTGCATCTTCTCCCACAGCCTCTGGAGGGCGCCCCGAGGCTGGCAGCTATGAGCCAGGGATAAGAACAGGTGGAATATCCTTGGCCTTCGCCATCCTGCTTCAGCTCCTATAGAAGAGAGGGAGCCAGCTTCATGCTCCAGGGGACATATGCTAAGCTCGGAACCTTACAACCAGGGCTCCAATCCCAGCCTCAGTTTCCTCAGACGATATTATCTTAGGGAGAAAAGCCAGGTCCTTGCAACCTTGTCCAGGGGCTTATTTCCATTGGTCACACGGAGAAACCGAGGTTGCACGAGAAGCAGGGCCTCCCGCAGAGGCTCACCTGCTGACACCCTCGCATCCCTGGCCACAGAGCCCACGCTGTCGTTTCCCTTCTATGTGCGCGTTGGGAAACCTCGTGCCGGGGGCGCGAAGCGGTCCAGCGAGCATGGCTTTGCGAGTAGGTGGCTGCTGTGGTGCTCGGCCCGCCCTCGCCTTGCCACCAATTTTGGGCAAAGCCGCGCGGCGGCGCGCTACGTGACGGCCGTGAGTCAGCGTGCAGGAATGCGGAGGACGCTTTGTTCCCGGCTTGCCAGCGGACGAACGTGCCGGGGCCCGGGCGCGGTGGGCCTGACATCACCGAGCGGCTGCACCGCAGCCACGTGCGCCCGGATCAGGGCCACCGCCTGGTGCTGGAGCCTCTGAGGGCCCCTCATGCCCAGCCCCCGGGAGGCCTTGTGGTACCTAGTCCCTAAATGGTGCCGACAATGTAAGTGTCTGTATGAATCACCTAAAAGCCGTTTCCCCCTGACCTCCATCCCTGCCTCATGGGACATCAGATGGACTGAGCCCTCCAGTGGCCCATAGAGGTGATCTGGGGCCTATGGAACACGCATGGAGGCTGGTGTAGGAGGAGGCAGAGATGAGGCCTTCTCTAGCCTTGCTTCCAGCTTGGCTGGCGTTTTCTTCCCTGAGCCTGGCTTGTCTTGCAGGCAAACCTGGCTATTTTGCCCTGCCCCAGTTTCTGTATTAGGTAAGGGGTGCAGGGCCTTGAGAACTTTGTGAACGACTGGTGGCTACACAGAAGGCCTTTGGTGTCATAACTGGGTCTTTCTAAACGCAGTGTTATCTGATGACAGATCAACTCTGACTGGCAGACACTGTGGTCTGTGGATATCGAGGCTCAGAGACAGGAAGCCTGGACCACACGAGCTCTGGTACAGCAGTTAGCTACCCAGGACAATCTGGGCTCCTTCTTTCAGTTGGCTATGAACCCTTCTTTGGGCTGGAAGGACCCAGGGACCCTCCAAGCTGATGCATACTGCTCATGTTTTCATCTCTGGCAACTGGAAGTAGAAATTTTGAGGCTCCAGTGGAGGGGGTGGGGTGTTCTGAGCCGTGATGCCTGGGGTCAGGGTCCCCACAGCCCTGAGTACATGATCACCTGCCTTAGTTTTTACATAGAGGATTTTTGCCTTGCCCATCTTTGCATCCTTGAGGGCAGAAATCAGACAGTCCAGTGTGTGGGTTGCCAGTGTTGCAGGGGACAGGTGGCGTGGCACTGGGCTGCAGGGAAGGCTTTCTGGGTGGGATGTTTCTCTGATACACTCCTCCCCTGCTTGCTTCTCTCACCCCATCCATGCTCCCTGACACCACGACATACTTCCCTAAAGCTGGCTGGAGCCCCAGGGCCTCAGTCATCCTTGTAGGTGCTCTGTCAGGGACTCTAGTTGAGCGGGTCTTCATGGGGACCTCACCAGCTGGGAACCCCAAAGCTTTACTTGGGGATGTTCTAACATTCTAGAATGAATTCTGAAATTCTTTGGTTTCTGTTCCTCTCAGACTAAGTTTTGTAGGAGAAAACAGAGGTGACCTTGTTCACCTTAGCGCCTAGCCTATTGCGGGTATGTGG
>JADRCD010224944.1:0-13469 GCA_019843815.1 Montemys delectorum | reverse complement strand
TTGAGTTTCTTGTGGTTTGTGGATTGTACTTCATGTATTCCGGTCTCCTGGGCCAATATCCACTTATCAGAAAGTGCATACCAAGTGTGTTCTTTTGTGATTGGGTTACCTTACTCAGGATGATATTCTCCCGATCCATCCATTTCCCTAAGAACACATCAAAACGATCATCCACCATGATCAAGTAGGCTTCATCCCACGAATGCAGGGATGGTTTAATATATGGAAATCCATCAATGTAATTCACTGTATAAACAAACTCAAAGAAAAAAAACCATATGATCATCTCATTAGATGCTGAGAAAGCATTTGACAAAATCCATCATCCCTCGATGATAAAAGTCTTGGAAAGATCAGGAATTCAAGGCCCATACTTAAACATAGTAAAAGCAATATACAGCAAACCAGTAGCCAATATCAAACTAAGTGGAGAGAAACTTGAAGCAATCCCACTAAAATCAGGGGCTAGACAGGCTGCCCACTCTCTCCCTACCTATTCAATATTGTACTTGAAGTCCTAGCCAGAGCTATTAGACAAGAAAGGGAGATCAAAGGGATACAAATTGGAAAGGAAGAAGTCAAATTATCACTATTTGCTGATGACATGATAGTAGACTTAAGTGACCCCAAAAATTCCACCAGAGAGCTTCTAAATCTGATAAACAACTTTAGCAAAGTAGTTGGATATAAAATTAACTCAAGCAAATCAGTGGCCTTCCTCTACACAAAGGATAAACAGGCAAAGAAAGAAATTAGGGAAACAACACCCTTCATAATAGCAACAAATAATATAAAATACCTTGGTGTGACTCTAACTCAGCAAGTAAAAGATTTATTTGACAAGAACTTCAAGTCTCTGAAGAAGGAAATTGAAGAAGATCTCAGAAGGTGGAAAGATCTCCCATGCTCATGGATTGGCAGGATTAATATAGTAAAAATGGCCATCTTACCGAAGGCAATCTACAGATTCAATGCAATCTCCATCAAAATTCCAACTCAATTCTTCACAGACTTTGAAAGAGCAATTTGCAAATTCATCTGGAATAACAAAAAACCTAGGATAGGGAAAACTATTCTCAACAATAAAGGCAAACAGCTTCTTCTGGTGATTAGAAATAAAGGGGGAAACTGGCAGACAAATTACTCTTAATGTGTGCTATAGGAGAACAGGCATGGATCTCAAGCTCACTGTCACCTGACTCAGAGCCAACAGGCTGCTGGCCTGCTCCCTTGGGACCTTTCTTATGTGCAGGACCTTTGCTCTTTTTCCATTTGACAACAAACTACCACAGTTTGTAAAGTTTATGTTTGCATGTGATTGTGTATTCAGGCTCAAAATAAGTCTTACTCCATTTAACATGCCTATGTTCCTCAAGTGGAGAGATTGGGAGCCCCAGCAGAGCATACTTCATACCCAGGCTTTACCTACAGGGAGTTTGACCTGGCATTGGATTGAAGGTATTACATTTTCCTGATAAAGGGATACTCAACACAACTAAGATAAGGCCAAAAGCTATGATTTTTTAAATCCTAGTATGTAGGTCATAGTAGAATGATTTATTTACTCATTCCAAAAATATCTGATCAAGAACTGAGGTGTCTAGCATATGCAGAGCCCTAGAATCAATCCTTTGCACAGAGTGGGAGGTGATAAGGAAAGGGGAGAAAAAGCTAATGAGAAACAAGATCTACTGTTAGAAACCCTTCCAACACCCTTGAGAGGAGAGCAGAGTCAATACTCAAGTGCACATTTCTAGCCTTCCTGCATCACCTTGCATAGTGCAGCCTTGTACCACTGTTACCTGCTAAGCTAGGGAGAAAGAACCAGAAACACAGGAAAAATGTACTACTTAGGTTACTAGAACCAGTGTGTGTGTGTGTGTGTGTGTGTGTGTGTGTGTGTGTGTGTATGTGTGTGAGTGTGTGTGTGTATGTGTGTGTGTGTGTGTGTATACATACTCTTGGGTTGAGTATGTGTGCTTTGTCTATGTGTGCATGTCCACATACATATATGTGTCTCTGCACTGATCCATGCTTGCCCCCTATTCCCAGTCCCCAATGCCTCTCACCTTATCTGTTTAACAGCCTTCTCTTGAACTCTCTGCTTCTGATCTCAGCCTGTAACCCTGTGAGAGCACAAGTTTATGGCTGTTACAAGGATTACCCACCCCCATCTCCAGGATAGTCTCCTTCCTTTTAAGCTCCATTATCCCCTCCTGTTGAGAACCATTACTCTGAAACTCTTCAGTCCCACAATCCTTTGCTCAGATTCCATTTCTTCCATGAGGCCTTCCCTGCTCTTCCTCACCCCAGGCCTCCCCAGAATTCCTTTACTTTTACATATCTGTCACATGTACACTGTGTGATGCTCCAGTGGGCTACGCCTGTCGTGAGGCTGTGGTGGTGGCAGATGCTATTTTCTGTGATCTGGCAGCCTCAACTTTGCTGGGCATCTGAGCTTTGTTGGTTGAATGAATGGATGCGTATGTGGTGGACCCTGCATACATGGATTTCCTCCTGGCATACAGGCTAGCCTGATCTGAATCTCCATGAAGCTTCCAGTCGTCTTATGATTCCCACCTAAGATGTTTACATACATAGGCCCCCTGTGATTCCTCACTTGAGTAAGCTGTGTCAGCCTGTGCCACCTGCCTAGCGTCATGTTTTCATGATGCCTGGCCTGCAATATGGATCCTGAAAACTTAGGCCCAGCTTTTTTCCTCTGTGAGAGCCCCATAACTTGATGGCTTTTATACATGGCCTTGATAAGAAATGCCTCCAGGGGGCTGCAGAGGAGGCTCAGTGGTTAAGAGCACTGGCTGCGCTTCCAGAGGTCCTGAGTTCAATTCCCAGCAACCACATGGTGGCTCACAACCTTCTGTAATAGAATCAGATGCCCTCTTCTGGTGTGTCTGAAGACGGATTCAGTGTACTCATGCACATAAAACAAACAAATATAAAAGAAAAAAAAGGAAGTGCTTTCAGGTGGAATGTCTCCAACAAAGACAGAAAACAGGTCCCAGTCAGGCTAGCATAGAGCCTGGCACATCACACAGCATGGCAGCAGAGACTTCCCCAAACTCCATAATTTCTTCAAAGACCTCCCCGCCTCACTCCCCCAACACACAAAATCACAATGCTGCTGATGCTGAAGTGAAGAGGTTAACTATGGCTGTGGGCTTTTTGTGTCAGGTACCTATAAGTGGCTACCCTTTTACCAATGGGATTCAGGGGTGTGAGATTTTTTTAAAAAGGGTATCCAAAAGGGTTTTTCAAGGATGGGATCCTCGTGCTGGGAGTTGCTTGCCACTTCTCTGAGTCCTGGGTGGAATACTGAACCCTTGCTTGAGATGCAAGAGGATGATGGTGATCACCATGAAAGGAACAAGCACGGGCAAGGTGGGTAACCAGGGAAGGCATGGCCCTGGGCTCCCCTCTTTTCTCACTTGGAGTCTTTGTCACCTTCCCCTTTAGGTGAACACAGCTGGGGCCAAAAGTATCTCTTTTTGTCCTTCCTCCTACTAATTACTTTTGTGTCCTTGTAACTAAGTGTCTCACAGAAAAATCTTAAGGGAGGATTGCTTGGGCCTACAGTTTCTAAGCAATTTCAGTCTATTGAGCTGGATGCAGAAGAGTGGTGTGGCTCATCTGTGATTGAAGGAAGATGAAGTAACTGTTCACATCAGGCTGGACCATGAAGCAGAGAGATAGGAAGGGAAGTCGGGATGGCCACATCCTGCAAAGCCTGTCCTTAGTGGCCTACTTCTGCCAGTGAGGACCCATCTTTTAAAGGTTCCACAGCCTTCAAAAGAACACGCAGGGCTAGAGATAGAGAGCTTAAAACATGAACCCATGAGAGGCAGTTCAGTTTCAAGTCATAGGGCTGTAACACAGTAGCCTATGCCGAGTCATTTATGAACAAAAAGAAAACGATTCTCACAGTTGTACGGAGCAGGGGGGCTATGATCAAAATGTCAGCCTATGTCGAGGGCCTTCTTGCCATATCACAACACAATGTGTCAAGAAGAGCAGCAAGCTGATTCTGGGCAAGGTTCAAGCTTGGGTCTCCATCCTGGGAAGCAACTGATTCCATCATGAAAGCCCTACCCACAAGCCCTCATCTTACTCTGAAGCCTCACCCACTAATGGCTTCAACATACAAATTTGGAGACTAAACTGCCAACCCACAGACTGTGGGTTACAGTGGAAGTACTTCAGAGGCAGCAGGCAGCAGGGCACACACATGCTGAACAGGGAAAAGGAGAGATGAGCAATTCCAGGTCAGTGGAAAAATCAGTTGCTCTAAATTCAGTTTTGTGTGTGTTGATGTGTTCTACTTTTATTCATTTATTTGGTTAAAGCACATTCTCATTTCGTAACTCAGGCTGTCCTGGAATACTCCATGTAGTCCAGGCTAGCCTTGAACTCCTGTCTTAGCTTTCCTGGTGCAGATCTGAGCCACCACACTTAGCTTGTTCTACCGCTTTAGAAGATCAAAAATCTCACTGTTTTTTGAGCAGCTGTGAGCCAAGTTCCAGGGAATCCTTCTAGAACAAATCCCACTGCTTCTGTTCACGGTGCTATTCCTGAGGTAGAGAACCTTCATTCTGGAGCTTGGTTTCCCTTCACAATAACCAGGGCTCAGTTCCGTCTCGTGACAGCCACATATGTACTGATGGGGTTTTCCACCCTGTGAAGGCGATCAGCCACCTTCTGTGATGGGCTCAGTAGCTCACACAGAGCTGGGTGGGTTTTTGGCTCAAGCTCCAACTTTTTTTTTTTCTATCATAGCACTGAGCAATTGTAAGCTGATTGCAGAGCGCTCAGGCCATTAACGTCAAACTCCAGCTATCAATAGAAAAAGACTTGCCTGTCAAGAGTTCCCTCTTCCTGGAGTTAGCGATGGCAAGAGAGGGTAAAATCATGGAGGAGGGGAGAGCAAGCCTGTGTCCTCAGCTGCTGCCAAGGCAGCTCCAGGCCTCTCATGAATTCAAAACCTTTCCTTGGCCAGTAAATCTGGGTTTCAGTGTTCTGAGTTGATTTTCCCAGCAGGAGCATAAGACATAAATAGCCCAATGTTTTTGTGCTCCACAGGGAACTTCACCTAAGAACTGGGGCACTCCAGGAAGCTACCCACCTCCTAATGTGAAAAGCCTGCCCCCTTCCCTAGTGAGTAGGAAAACCACTGGAGCATGCCCAGGCTTGGGCACAACATCAGCAGATTAGTATTCACTATAAACCTCCTGGCCACACCAGGCCAGGCTGGAGTAGATCAGCACTTCCAATCTTGCATCTCCAGTAAGAAAAACATAAACGTGCAAGGCATCAAGCCATTCCCACTGACATCCAGACCGCTGCAGCTGTCCTGTCGCTGAGAGCTTCCCAGGGCTTCCTGCTCATGAAGATAGATGCCAGAGCTTTCTGTCTTCTTAGTGGCTCAAGGTCTGTAGAAAGAAGACAGTTGCCTGATGTGGTTCCCCAGTAAGAAGTCTCACGTTCTAGGCAATGGAGCTTGACCTCTCTATGTAAGTAGGGCCACCAGATCTGTGTCTCCAAGCACCAGCTGTAGGAATCAGAGATGGTAGCACACTGTGCACCAGTTTACCCCAGGGAAAGCGCTGAACCTGAGTGACTCTGGTAACTGCTTATCCCTGTCTTCTTCAGACCCAGGTTCAGGAAGGACTCTGCTAACACTAGGCCCTGGGGCTTGCTATTCTCATGAGTTCTTTCCTTACTGTGGTGCCTTTGACTCTGGCAACTAATTGGTCCTTCAGTGATCCTGTGGCATTTGGAACATGCTTCCATGTAAGGCCTTGGTTCTGAAGACCTGTCTAGGTGGGTCAGTATGACCTAGAAGGTTAGGTTTTCACAGAGCCCAAGAAGGTTCCCTCTGCCTCAGAATCTGATCCCTACCCCAAAACCCATCTCTAGGGTGGAGGAGTGACTACTTAGAGATTCCACTGTTGAAGACTTCCTTGCACTAGGGCAGAGGCAGGAGCACGCCATGTTGTGGCCTCCCAGAGAGAAGATATTCCCTTCTCCTTACCTGGAAAAAGGCTGGCTCCTGGATTCCATTCCATCACAAAGAGATGCATAGAAGTTGGAGTCACTTTCTCAAAAACCAACTATAGTGTTACAAGGTTCCCTCCTCCAAATTTCAGAGCCTGTTTTGTCAGCCCCGAAGTAGCTACAATTTCTTTTTAATTATTACACAAGCAGAGGAAGGGCTTAATACAGTCTAAACCTGAAGTTGTTTGAAAAATCAAAAAGCCGAGTTGAAAATAGAGGGCTGCTCTCTGCCCAGCTGTAATCTCGGATTGGAAAATGAGAAATAATGAAATCAATTTCATCTGCATGGGTCAGGCACTCACGCTGGCCGTTTCTCAGCTCTCTCAGGTGCAAAGAAAGCGAGCTTTCCTCATTGTCCTTGCCTCCCCTGCCTTCTCCCAGAGGAGGTGTCCCACTGGCTGATGCCTAGACCTCATCCAACCGCTTCATCTCAGAAAGTGCAGCCTCGCCAGTCCTGACGGGATCCTTCGGTGACAATTACATGCAGAAACGCAATCACTGAGTTGGTTCCTGAATGCACCCTCAATTTCTCCCATTTGCAGTTAATTTTATCCTGGTGCTGTGGACGGGCAGAGTGCTGCTGAAGCGGTGGGCAGATCTCCAATGGATCTTAGCTCCTTTTGGCAATGGTGGCTGGAAGGGAGGGTTTGTGCAAACCATCCTGGCTCAGTCATATTTCGCTCTGGGCTTGTGGGAAAGGCTGCTGACAGTGGTCCTTTCCACACTCCTCCATGTGACCTGGGGTTAAAGTGCATAGAATTCAGTCCCTCAGAAACCTCCCCAGAGTGAAGGTCCTCTGCTTTTTGTTCTCCTTTGGGAAGTTTGCTGTCATGCTTTTTTGATATGAGCCTAGGGGTCACCTACTCTGTGTTCTGAAACTGCAGGAAAACAGCCAAGAACTGTGAGCCTGTCTTTAGACTTAGGCACACTGAGCTTGACAGTACCTGTCATGCAAACAGGAGAAGACAGCTCAGGTCACTCAGGGTGGCCCGAGATGTCTTAAGTTCATACTCTGGAAAAAGTCTCCCATGTTGGGTCCACAGCTGGTGTGGATTAAACTGTGTCCCCCAAAGTATGGATTAAATGTCTATCCACATTATATACAAATGTAGCCTGGTTTAGAAATTGGGTCTCCACGGAAGGAACCAGGCTAAGATCAGGTTAAGACTGGACCCCTAATCCAATGACAGTGTTTTGAGGGGTGAGATCGATTTGAACCTCCAGACTCATGAAATGAATCTCTATTTTGATGAAGCAGAGAATGAATGCTGTATTCACAGACTTAGAACACGGCAAAGGCCAAAGCCACCATTTTTCCAAGTTCAGAGGGGGCATGGCTCTGCTGTCAGCTTGATCTCACTCATGTGCCCCTTCAGAGGCCAGAGAGAATGAATCTCTGCCATTTTAAAGCATCCAGTCTGTAATATTTTGTCATGGTAGCCTTGGGGCCCTACTACTTCCTTCTGAATAGGATAAGACTTCAGAGAAGCTTGCCAAACCTCATCCCCATTAGCCAAACAACAGATTCTTGGGGGAGAAGGGAACAAGAGAAAGCTAACTCATAAGAACACACATGCATATTTTATATGTCTCATACCCAGGGATACACACCAGCCTCTCCTGCACTCTGGTTCTTCTTAAGTCAACCTCAAGTTCTCAATCTTCTTGCTCTCTGGATAGTGAGCTTCTTAACGTCAAGTGGCAAAACCTCGGTGGAGAATTTAGAATACCGTCACTCCCATCCCTTCATCCATATGGCTGGATGGATGATGCCAGAAAAGTCACAGGCCTGACCAGACGGTGACAACATTTACTGTGAGTTGAGAACCTCCTAGGACACCCTCAAACCCTCTTAGTTCCTGGTCCCAAGACTTTGTTCCTATCTGACTTAGCAGCATCCTTAGCTACTTCCTCCCTTGCTGGCACTGTACAGGGGCTGCCACCTCTGTGTGCCTCTACCCTCCAGCCTGGACTCTTTAAATCTGGACCTCAGGGCCACATGCTCTTCTCTAGGCCCTGTTGCAGCACCTCCATAAGCAAATCTATGGACTGGTTCACTTTGCCACCTCTGGTCTACATCTTTAAAGGGATCGGATTCACTCTAGTTAATTGTCCCAAAGCCTGTGTAATCCCTGTCCTCTACCCTTGGACTCATTCATCCCAATATACTCTCATTTAGCACATTTAGCTCTGAGTCACACTTCCAAAGTGCACATTGCATCCCACAAAAGCCTGTTTTCCTCTGAAAGACACCCACCCCACAATTATAGGCCTGGAGCTTCATACAAGTAGTATATGAAGCTGTTCCTTCTCTCACATGCCACTGTGGGTCTCTGGGTACTGTCTACACTCCAGACTGGCTCCCAGAAGTTCTGTCTCTCCACAGCTACATTTACTTCTCCTTCTGTCTCCTTCTGTCGTCCTTTCTTTGCGCTGCTCAGTGTGCCATGCACAACCAACTTCTTAAGCGTTCACGCTTTTGAGGGAAGCTCGCTATCCCTGACACTGTTTTTTCAAAAGTTCCTTTAAAACCATGCCCAGGCCATATAGGTGGTGCACTGCTGTCATCACAGCATTTGGAGACTGGAGGATCAGAATTTCCCTGTCACCCTTGGATACATAGAGAATAGAAAACCAACCTGGCCTCCTTGAGATCCTGTCTCAAAAAATGAAAATCAAAATAACCCCTAGTACAGATGAGGATAAAGTCCAGGGCCTATGCTCCTCTGTCTTCTTACAAATCAGAGCCTCTTGTCCCAGGCAGAGGAAGGGAAAACCTTGGCTTGAAGGCATGGCTTCCCCACTACATGGATTAGCATATTCATTGTAAGTACCAGTGTATGTAACTCGTAGCTTCATTCTTCATTCTACACTAGCCTTCAAAGAGAAGTTTTAAAAGGCATATGGTGCAAAGCAGTTAGATTTAGTTGGGGAGCTCAGAGACCTGCAATGTAGGCTCCCCTCCACATTTGCAAACAAGCGAGGTTAGCCTGAAGTCCCAGCAGGCTATGCATTCCAGAGTATCCCTGAGATCCAAGGATAGTGCTAAAATGTGCAGTTTCTGACTCTCAAGGATGTGGAATCTAAATCCCAGCAGAACAGCCCTGCAAGGGCGTGCCTCTGAGTCAGATCGATCTCTCACGCTCAGCTCTCTGCCCTTGTTTCCACAGCCAGCCCAGTGTTCAGTGATAGATATGCTACATCTAAAGTTCACTCTTCTCATTTCACTAATGGATTTCCTCATGTATCACGAGCCATCTTCTGTTGGCTAATGTCTGGCTAAGCAGTCCATCTTCTCAATGTATGTCAGCCACATCATTCTTTCTCCTTCATGCTGTCCCAACACAATGAAGCCAGCAGAGACACTACCTCCTGTGTCTCCCAATAAAATGTACATCAGGCTGCTATAAATGAGCACAAGAGCAGTGCTCTGCTGCCAGCTCTTAATGCATGGCAGCCTCCAGCTCCTCCTGCCCGGAGAGACATGGACCAACTTTCCCTAGAAGGATTGTCCTGTTTCCAGAGCACTGGATTCTAGGACTAGAACAGACCCAGGAGCTCAGTGCTTAGCCACCAATGTGCCTTACATTTTGCTACAGAGCAGTAAATAAAACAAACAAGGAGAAGCACAATGACATTCCCAGGCAAACATGGGCACAAAGGCAAGGTCTAGTGTTCATCTCATCTCCCATAGGCATACACTCCTTCCACATATTCATTCTATTTTAACAGTGAACTACACGAGCTCAGCTTGACCCTCTTGACCGTTTTGATGAGTACAGATGGCTTAGTAAACACAATAAGAACAGACCTGCTACTGTGGACCCATCATGGAAATCTGGTCCAGAATACCATTGTTCTTTTAAATCAAGGATTACAGTGTCAGTCTTTGCTTGAGATCAGAAATGGAGTCACAGCAGCCTGAGGTCACATTCTCTTGCTGCTCCTGGCCTCTACCATGATTTTTGGCTCTTCTTGTTTGTTTCTGGTCTCTAATCTCTCTTACTGCTCATTCTCTTCCTGGGGTCTGCTACTATCACACTAGCTTTACAGCTCAGGATGATTTCAGTTGGTAATTATCCTCAATCAGCCTGTTGCTCTACAGATGGGAGGCAGAACCCGTGAATCTCTCAGGGTGAGTTCTGAACTATGAGGGGGGAGAGGGAGGAGGAGGAGGAAGAGAACCAATGGCAAATGTTCCAGATAGATTAGTCTGTGGGTAGAAGACCTCTACCCAGTATGAAGGCAGCCAGGCAAAGAGGGACAGAATTCCTTCCTAGACAGCCTCTTATTTACCCAGAGCATTCACACATTGGTGAGGTCCACCTACACAGGGGAGAACAATTTCACTTCATCCATAGACAGACATACACAAATGTGTACACAATCAATGTGGTGTGACTAAATTCCTGGGTGCCACATGGTTGACTCAGGTTGATGCAAAGAATTAACTGCCATAGACTTCCATCCCAATTATACTAGAGTGGGAGATTCGAGTGTTTGGGGGACAGAAAATAGCATGACTGGGCACCTGACATTCTTTAGCCACAAGGAAAGATACCTAAACCACGTGGTGACTATGAGGTAACAGTCTGCTCATTGTATGAGGGGATGATGCAGCTCCCTGAGGATATGTGTGATGTCAGGTTAACACCAGGCTCTTTGTCCTCCACATGCATCACAGTGATTCTTGTGTAGAGAAAGAAATATACTTTAAGTTATATAGTTTCTATACTTTCTGGAAAAAAAATCTTACTTTCTATGAAAAAAAAAAGATCAACCTTTCAAAATGAAACAAAGCAGGACTATGGTTATGCCATTCATGGAGACATTAATTGCAAAGTGATGATCACAGCCCATCTGGAGGTGGCTGCTTTTCTTTTCCTGTGGGAGATCATAGTCAGAGAGGCTTCCCTATGTTGCAAGGTTGTAAAGTTG
The DNA here is from genome assembly GCA_019843815.1 of Montemys delectorum. NCBI lineage: Eukaryota > Metazoa > Chordata > Mammalia > Rodentia > Muridae > Montemys > Montemys delectorum. Next base: position 2,462 of record JADRCD010224944.1, on the reverse strand, counting down.
CAAGGTTGTAAGGTTGTAAGGTTGCAAGGTTGCAAGGTAGAAGAGGCAGGGATGGGACTGGAAGCCCTCTGAGAATCTGCTCTGAATCTTCACTACTTGCAAACAATACTTAGAAGGCAATAAACCCACCAATCAGAAACAACTCTCACTGAACTGCATGTTGGGAATAGGCAAATCACACTTTCTTTACTCCGTGTCTTTATATGCACCCACCTTTTAGCTCTTGGGACACCCTCATTATACCTTAATTCCAAACATGGCTTGGCTTCAGGACTCTTCTGCACACTCAACATGTCCATTACACATCATCAGGCTTTCCAAAGAGGCATCCCATGAGCTCTGATCAACCTGGGCCAACTTATTCTCCAGGGTCCCTCTCTGCCATCAAGGACCTTGGTGTTTTTACCATACCCTGAATGATCATCCTGGAGGGATATGTTTGTAAAGCTGGAGTTAAGGATTGGGATTGGTGTAATTAGAAGGTGGGAGGCCAGGCAGAGAGAACATAAACCAGGGTCTTACTTCTATAGACACTGAGTAGAGGACAGAAGACATGCTTTAAACCTACTAGGAAGCCAGTTGTGATGTCTCAGCCTATAACTCCAGCACATTGAAGGCTGTAGCAGATGGGTTGCCATGAGCTGAACACCATCCTAGGCTATATAACTAGTTCTAGAGCAGCCTGGGCTACAAAGTAAGACTCTATCTCAAAAAAGCAAAATCAGAACGCCAGAAAAAAATCTCCCCACAAATAAGTGGATTCATGTAGGGCTTGTTGGAGATTTGTGCTGTACTTCAAGCTCATGGGAAAAAAAACACTTCAAGTGAAGATAGATTGCTCCAGGAATTAGAAGAGACAGATACTGAAGGTTCTCATGCAAAAAGTGTGGGTCTGAAGGGGAGTCACAGTGTCCGGGCATGTAGACACTGCATCAGCCCAGCTGCTGCTCAAGGTCCAACTGCCCAACACTAAGCCAGAGGCAGTAGAAGGAGAGCCTTCCCAGTGCACGCATTAGCTGCTTACATGGATCTGGAGTCCTTCCCTACTGTGCTTTCAGAGATATTCTAGGGGCAACAGGAAGTCAACCCTATAGGAGAAATTATACTATAGGAGTTGGCAGATGTGGGAAGCCAGCTTTCCCGTCCCTTCCCTTCCATTCCCTTTCCTCACCCAAGCTGGTTGTTAGACCTACTGCGTTCTGTCTATTCCTAACAGGAAACATATGTGCTGATGCTCCACAACATTGCTTCTTTCTCTTTGCTCTTAGACCTTTTGGGTTATGAAGACCTTTCTTCTTTAGAGGTCAGGAAAAAAAAAGTCAGATATTTGCTCTCTCAGTTTCTAGTTGGCCATTTCCTTCATTTGAAGAGAAAGGTGGCTACCATATGCCATGAGTTAGGGACACAGCCAATTGGGATGGAGGTGCCACTCTGCTAATACAAACACTGGTGTTAAACCTTGTTTAACCTCCATAGGGTTCTTGGGGGAGTTGCACACCCAAGGCTGCTGTGAATGGGAAAGAGGCTACAGCTGCTGTTCTGGAGCAGTAAGGAAGCCAGCTAGGCCAACTACAGAGCTGGGATGCCCTTTTCTTATACTTCCAAATGAGTCCCTTGCTTCCAAAAACAGAATAGGACACAAGAAGTGGGTGGGACAAAATCAAAAGTAGATAAGGATGCCTGACCTGGGGAAGATCTTTACTCAAGAGCTTATTCTCTGGAGGCCCACAAAGAATAGCTACCTAGGGAATATTTTAATATCCTGCTGCCCAGAAAATGCAAGTGGAGGGGTCTCTTGGCAGACAAGAGTTCTTGCTTCCCATGCCCCATAACTACAGTACAAGTAAAACAATCAGGTTTATAAATGGGGTGGACCTTCTGTCAGTGTGGCCCCCTATACATCTTCAATACCTCTAGCTGCCCACACCAAGCTGAGCATCCTTAGATCTTGACATTGCAATGGTTACACATATCTAGCTAGACTTCAAATAGGAACTTCAAGTTCCTATTCTCAAATCCTGAGCAAGATTCCCTCCTCTATCCCAATGGTCACACCCAACACCCCCATTGAGCTAGACAAAGCCAGATCTGTTGTCACCCTGATTCCACAATGACTGTTAAGGTTACCTCTTCAGAGAGAGGGATAATAAGAACAGGAGGTAGAAATTGGCTACGCAGTTTAGGGAAAAAAAAAAGACCCCAGAGATAAATAACTAATTTCTTTCTTGACCTTAAAGCCCCAAATGTCCTGGGGATCCTTGGCAGCTTCATACTTGACAGAGATTAGAGAGATGCCAGGAGTGTTTGGGGCTCTGCTTTGTGATCTGATCCCTAAATGATTATAGGGCTGTTTCTTTGGGAGTGGGGGGTGGGTATATGTTAGAATAGCATCAAAGGCCCATTAAGAGCCTCGAGCACATAGGCACAGGGGAAATTTTCCTGAACAGAACACCAATAGCTTA
>JADRCD010224942.1:0-11696 GCA_019843815.1 Montemys delectorum | reverse complement strand
AGAAAGAAAGAAAGAAAGAAAGAAAGAAAGAAAGAAAGAATGAATGATTGAAAGAGAAAAAAATACTAAGTAAAAACAAAGAAAGAGACTAATTGAGGTGCCACCATCGTCAGCGACCCATCTTCTGGCAGCGAAGTTAGAAAGTGGGGCCTGAAGAAGCACCTGGTTCTGGAGCCGCTTCTCTTCTCACAGCCACATTTAGAATTCACAGAAAATATTTAAAAGCCTCTGCGAGGTAATTTCTAATCCCCGTGCAGCACTGTTTTGAGTCAATCCCACCCTTGAGGCAGCCGCCCCTCCCAGGAGCAGAGGCGGAGGGGCGCTATTGTTCTGGGTTTCCTTTCTTTGTCCACTCCCGCCACTGGCTGGCCACCCCAGCCTTCCCTCTCTGCTCTGGGCCTGGGTTTTCCCTGCTCAGCCCGTTAGTTCACAACACACACTTGCACCCCTATTTTTAAAACTTCCTTTTCTCCAAAAAGAGCATTTCTGTAGTCCCCAAGGACGATTCCATCTAAGAATAAACACTGGCGTTCAAGCAGAGCGAAGGCATCTACTTATTGGGGCATGTTTGTTTTGAGACAGGGTCTTACCCTGTAGCTGAGGCAGGCCTGGAACTGGAAAGCCTTCTGCCTTCACCTACAGAGAGTACTGGGTTTACAGGTGTGTGCCACCAAGCCTAATTACAACACATTTCTATCCGAGTCGTTGGGATACTTTGTAAAATAAAGCAACTAGACATAGTAATTTATTACTTCAAAATTAAAAATCAAACCCAGCATATCAGATGTACATATGAAATTTGGACACTGCCCCCCTCTCCCCTCCCTTCCATGGCAGCTTCCTGAAGGCAAGGAAATAGGTGTCATCTGACACAGCGCACTCTGCTCCACTCTAAAGATTTTGATCAGTGCATAATTGATAATTGTAGCCCAACTCCTCATAGTGCCCCCTCAGTAGACTCAAAGTCAATACACACAATTCAGAGCTAAAATTGTATTATTACTTATATAAGGAGAGCATCGGGGCTAATCCCAATGAAGAGTCTCAGTGCGATCACTGGGAAGTGAACCAGATCCATAGAGAAAAGGCTCCTCACATGCAGAAGTAGACGGTTTTCTGAGCATGCAGTTAGACAACGTGTTTCTTCACTTAATGTACTGGTTTGGTTTTTGTTTTTGTTTTGTTTTTGTTTTCAAGGGAGATAGACTGGGTAGTGACAGCACCTTTAACCCAGCATTTGGGAGACTGAGGCAGGCCATCTCTATGAGTCAGTCTGGTCTACATAGCAAGTTCCAGGCCAGCCAGAGTTACTTGGTGAGATCCTGTCTCAGAGGACCAGAGTTTTGTTCCCTGTGTTCACATCAGGTGACTCATGGTTTCTGGTCTCCATGAGTACACATACACTGTGCACACACACACATACACACACACACACACACAGGCCAAGTGTTACATTTATAAACAGTCCTGATCAGTAAGTTCACATGATATTTAAGAAAAGTGCTACAACATAAACTTTGAAATGAAGGTTAAAAAAAATAAAAATAATTAAGTTGAGAGTTGAGGGTAGAGTGTTGGCTCAGCAGTTAGGAGTGCTTGTTTCACAACCAAGAGGATTGGAGTTCTGATTCCAACAGCCATATATAAAGTTGTGTGTTCAGTATGTACCCAGGAGTGAGTGGAGCTGGTGCTGGACAATCTCTTAGGGTTGCTGGCTTCCAGCCTAGCCCAGAGAACTTGAGCTATAGGTTCAGGTAGAAACTCTGCCAAGAGACTGGAGAGATGGCCCTGTGGTTAAGAGCACTGGTTGCTCTGCACAAGGACTTAGGTTTGAATCTCAACACCTACGAGGTGGCTCAAAACATCTGTAACTCCAGGTCTAGGGACTCTGATCCCCTCCTCTGGCTTTTGCAGTCATCAGGCACAGATACAGTAAATAGATACACATAAAGAAAAACATTTCATATGCATAAAAATAAAATAATATTTAAAAAAAGAAGCTGGGGCTTGTGAGATGCCTCAGCTGTTAAAAGAACTGACTGCTCTTCCAAAGGTCCTGAGTTCAAATCCCAGTAACCACATGGTGGCTAACAACCATCCCTAATGAGATCTGATGCCCTCTTCTGGGATGTCTGAAGACAGCTACAGTGTACATACATATAATAAATAAATATAAATCTTAAAAAAAAAGGAATAAGCCGAGAATGATAGATAAGATACCTGAGACCTCCAGGTGTCTGCACCTGTACATACATGTGCACATACCCTTACACAAACTCATATGCACACAGATAAATAAATAAATAAATAATCTAAAAAAAGAAAAGGTTTGAAGTGGAAATTTCTGATTTCTTTGTAAACCCAGTTATGTCATACAATGTTTTACTGGGGCAGACAGGTGAAAAGATGTTTAGAATGTTGAAGCAGATACATGTCAGAGATGTTTTGCTGAAGTGGACAGGAGATGTTTAGAAAGAATATAAATATGACCCCACAGACAGTGGAGGAGGCTCTGGCATTGGTTCACCTTGTATCACGCTGCTGGTCTTCTCTTGGCAGGACTTCATAGATACTAACTCATCAAAGAACTTCTCGTGATATTCTGGCAGCTTCTTGTGCTTCTGCTGACTCAGGCCTATTTGCTGAGCCTCACGGTTTCTTCTGGACTGAACTGTTGTTGCTGATTCATGAGTGGTGATTCCAAGTGGACTGGACTGCAGCTGTCGAGGCTTTGTGTTGGTGTTTTGCTAAAGGACAGAACTTCAGACAACAAAGATTGGAGTCACTCCAAAGAACTACTTTTAAGGAGGTCCACAACTGTTTCCTATTACCTTTCTTTCCTACTACCTGTGCTGGGTAGTGGGCTAAAGGTGAAAGACCCCCCATAGAGAGATCTTCACTCAAGTCCTGGGAGAACTCGCACCCAGAGAAACACAAGAGGCCAACTTGATGTAAACACACGAGGTAGTTTTAATAGCGGAGCTCCAGGTGGACCCATATCTCACGCAGGAGACAGAGGGATCGACCCTGAGGCTCAGGGGTTAGGGGTTTTTATAGGAAGGGGGTCTAGGGGAACAAAAGGATTAGCATAGCCTATACATGATTGGCTAATTCAAATCCAGCTAGAATACGTGCAGATCAGAGCATAGGGAAATTTCTAAGGGTGGTATTGAGGCAGTAGGGCATCTGGCTGGCCTCCAACCATACCTCATCATTCAGTTGGGTCATCTTGACCAGACAGGTCCCTGCTTGCCTGAGCCCACCCAGACATGTCTTATCTATCTCTTCTTGGCCTGCTAGTTCCCAGAATGTTCAACAACTTGCTTGCTCATTCCCAGGCCTATGTGGGCAAGCTTGTGCTGGATTTTGAGACTTATAATTCTTCTACCTGGCCAGCACAGGTCCCAAGCTTTAGTTACTCCTTTTCAAAGGGAGGTTGAAACATTTAAGAACCCTTATTAAAGTAGGTTTTGAAAAATCAAAACCTGCCAGGCAGTTTAGTCCCAGGACTTGGAAGGCAGAGGCAGGTGGATTTCTGAGTTTGAGGCCAGCATGGTCTACAGAGTGAGTTCCAGGACAGCCAGGACTACACAGAGAAACCCTGTCTTGAAAAATGGAAAATAAATAAATAAATAAAAATCAAACCTTCAAAGTTGTGATATGGTACAACAGATTTCTCCCTCCAGGAGGGAGAGGAAGACTTGTGACTAGGAAGGTGGAAACTAGCAAGACTCTCCAAGGCTCTTCACTAGCTAGCTATAGACAGAATAAACAACTATCTAGGGAGCAGGCACTGACCAGTTGAGCAGCAGAGAGCCAGGCTCTGGGATCAAGGCCTGCAGGTAGCTCTAGGCCTGAGGCTGCTATATCCTCAACTATTTGGGGTGGGCTTTGGTGATGTTATCTGCTTTTTAAAAAAGATTTATGTTTATTTCTGTATGTGTGTGTGTGTGTGTGTGTGTGTGTGTGTGTGTGTGTGTATAAAACTGTGTGCCGTGTGTGTGGGTACCTGAAAATAACATTAGATCCCCTGAAACTGAATGTGGGTGCTGGGGATTGAACTTTGGTCTTTTTCAAAGCCAGTATGAGCTCTTAATGACTCAACCATCCATGTATCTAGCTGCTTCTTTCTTCCCTCCCCCCTCTGTTTCTTTCTTCCTGAGACATCCCTGCTCCTGTAAGAAGGCTCTCATGCATCCTCTGTCAGTAACCACAGTAAAACCTCAGTTTCCTGCAGCTAGACTTTGTGTGATTATTACTTTGGTCTGTCGTAGGCTTCCTTTCTGGGATGTGTGTTGCGTTTCCCTGGGAAAATTCTCCCACGAATCAAGGAGGATCACTGACCATTCAAGGTCATCCTGGTCACTGTGAGCTCAGGCACACAGGCTACACAGTAAGACTCTGTCTTAAATTAACAAAGTAAAGGTTATTCCAAGTCACCTTGAAGAACAATTCTGCTAAATCACCTGATTCCTTGTATGTTTTTCCTGATTCCTTTACTGATGAATGAGAAACCACTGTCGGTCTGATATATAAACTGTCTATTCTCCTGCCTAGGAAAATTATGGTTTATAGACTTGATTGCTTTTTTGTTTGTTTGTTTTGTTTTTGTTTTGTTTTGAGACAGGGTTTCTCAAAACCTGTGTAGCCCTGGCTGTCCTGGAACTCACTCTGTAGACCAGGCTGGCCTAGAACTCAGAAATTTGCCTGCCTCTGCCTCCCAAGTTCTGAGATTAAAGGTGTGTGCTGTTGCCACCACTACCCAGCACACTTCATTTTATAAAAACTCAGAGCTGGGCCTCCTGTCACTATTCTGTAATCTCAGCTACTCAGGAGAGTCAGGTAGGGAACATGAGTTCAAAGTCAACCTGGTTAGCTAGTGTGAGGCAAATCTGGCTACTCTGAGATACCGTATCTCAAACACACACACAAAAGGAGGAGAGGAAAGAAGGAAGGAAGGAAGGAAAACTTTTTAAAAAAGACTTATTTTATTTATTTTATGTGTATGAGTACACTGTAGCTGTATAGATGGCTGTAAGCTATCATGTGTGTGACTGCTGGGAATTGAACTCAGGAAAACTTTTTTTTTTTTTTTTTTGGTTTTTCTAAACAGGGTTTCTCTGTGTAGCCCTAGCTGTCCTGGAACTCACTCTGTAGACCAGGCTGGCCTCGAACTCAGAAATCCGCCTGCCTCTGCCTCCCAAGTGCTGAGATTAAAGGCTTGTGCCACCACCACCCGGCCAGGTTTTCTCTTTTAAAGATTTATTTCATCTTATTATTTTATTTTATTTTGTATATATGAGTGTTTTACCTGGACGCATGTCTCTGAACCATGTATTTCTGATGCCTGCAGAAGTCAGAACAGGTGTCAGATGCCCTGGAAGTGGAGTTACGAATGCTTGCGAGACACCAGTGGGTACTGAGAACTGAACTCAGGTCCTCTGCCACAGCAACAAGTGCTCTTTCCTGTACGTGGACTTATTATCAATTGTAACCTGAATCCATTGAAGACCGGAGCCACTTTGCTTCTGTCTCTTGGCCAGGAATTAACTGGTTCTGAAATGGTGGGAGTCTATGCTGAGGAAGGAAGGCAAGGACACACAGCACAATGGCCAAGAAAGGGAGAAGAGATATGGCTGTGTGGTTGGGGATAACCTTGAACTACTGATCCTCCTGCCTCTGCCCTGAGCACTGGGGTTACAGCATGTACTCTGATGCTTGGCTTATTATACATTGTATTCTCCTGGTTTTGGAGGCAGGGTTTCACTATCATCGGCTGGCACAGAACCTATGACATTTCTTGTCTCAGCGCTCTGAGTATGGAATTACAGGCCACCACCAATACGTTTCTTAAGTTGATGTATTGAATTAAAGTCTTAAAAAGTTCCTTTTAGCCGGCGGTGGTGGCATCCATCTTTAATCCCAGCACTTGGGAGGCAGAGGCAGGCGGATTTCTGAGTTCAAGGCCAGCCTGTCTACAGAGTGAGTTCCAGGACAGCCAGGGCTACACAGAGAAACCCTGTCTCGAAAAACAAACAAACAAACAAACAAACAAAAAATTCCTTTTGCAGAATGAGTTGTCTGTTTGTTAATGGAGTTTAAACATATGAATTAGTCATTCAAATCTTGTAGGTAATATACATTTACTATAGCTGATTTTTTTCCCAAAGCAATATTTTGAAAAATAGCGCATGGCTATAGTGATGTATAATCTTGGTGGGTGGAGTCAGGAGGATATAGAATTCAAGGCCAGTTTGGGCTAAGGAAAACAGAAAAAATAAAAGAAAGAGGAAAAAATACTTACTGTCATAGCACAGTATGTGGTCTGTCAATATAGCTCTCTTTTTCTCTCTCTCTCTCTCTGTGTGTGTGTGTATGTGTGTGTGTGTGTGTGTGTGTGATGGAGTTGAGTTGTGTAGCCTAGGTACCTTTTGGAGAACCAGAGATCATCTTAGCTTGATACATTAATATTTAACAGACTTGTAATTGATGAGTTGAAGATAAGAAAATTAATTCACTCTCCCTAGGTTTTAATTTCTTGATAGAACCACAAGCCTGTGCCAGGGCTAGGCTACCCCTGGAGGTAGTTTTGGCCTCTAGACTCTGGAATCGGAGCCAGCTCCTCCCCTGGTTTTCATTCATCTTTGTTCTCAGACAAGTGTCTCTTGATTGGCTGCTGATGTCAGGTTGCCTTTATTCCCCATTGTGTACTAAAATCTCGAGCTCTTAGAACTTAGACTGGGAGAGAAAAATTCTTTGCTTAGACAGTGCTGCCATTTAACAGTTCAGCTTTAAACACTGTATTCGTAACAAATTACAGATAATTAATTGGTCCATCGGACTTACATGTTGTCTGAATATTCCACAGAATCGAATAGATTGGTTTTCATCAGCTCCCAGTGACCTGGGCCTCTGTTTGTTTCTCAGATTTTTACATATGGGCTCTGTTAAAGGAAGGTATCCTAGCAGCTGTCTCTAAGATACAGTTTTGTGGGTTTGTAATTGCAGGATCTCTCTTAGATACAGGGGGAATCACCCCTGAGCATAAAGTGTGGTATACCCTATAATCCTAGCACTTGGAAGCAGAACCAGGAGGAAATGCATAAATTTAAGGCTAGACTTGTGTACAAAATGAGTTCCAGGCTGGCTAGAACTGTAGATTGGGATCTTGTCTCCACCACACAGAATGGGCTGGAGAGATGCTGAAGAGCATTCGCTGGGTTAAGTTCCCAGCACCCACACAGCAGCCCAGCATCTGTAGCTCCAGTTCTAGGGTATCTGGTGTCCTCTTCTGAATAAAAGGTATAACTGAAAAAAAAAAAGAGAGACTATGCCAATAGGGAGCCTGGTGGTTTTAATTTTTTATTTTTATTTTTTTGAGACAGAGTCTCAGTCTCTCTACATAGCATTGGCTGTTCTGGGACTCACTCTGTAGATCAGCCTGGCCTGAACTCACAGAGATCCTCCTGAGTGCTTGCTTAAAGGTGTGAGCTGCCACATGTCACATCTGTGATCAGAAGCACACAGCAGAGCAACAGGTAGAAGGAGCTCTCAAACTCGGCTCTGTTTCCCCAGACCTGGGGTTAAATGAATATGCTACCACACTTAGCTAACTTTGAATTTTTGTGAACTCAGGAGACTAAATACCATGTAAAGTTCTCTCTTCTGTTGTATAGATCAGCAGTTGAGAATTAGGAGGGAGTTCAAGATTGGCAGACAAGCCCAGGAAAGTGGCTAAAGCATTTGCTAGCCTAGCACTGGCCTCTTTTCATAGACTTCATTTTCAAGAGTTTGATTGTTTGAAATAGAGTACAAGATTATTCAGTAATTCATAATTGTGAGAAGTACCCTATGGTTCAGGGCTGTTACAGCACTCTCCTAAGCTCTGCTGCAAATACCTTACAATAATAGCTGATATAAATGGACAAGGGAAACCTCTTTGCTATGGTGATAGTTGTACTAGTAAAAATTAGCCCACAGGTCTCAGAATCAGTACCTCACATTCTCCTCCAACGAAGAAGAATCTGCTCTCCATTGTCAAAGTCTGCAGAAGTCCAAAAATCACAGAAAAGCAGTACACACACACACACACACACACACACGCACACGCACAAACACAGTGGGATACACACTGAACTCTTTCTCAAAACAAGGACATTTGTTAAGCCTGTGAGGATAGGGAATAAGTGTATTTTATTTTTCATTGTCCTTGTGTTTAAAAGACAGCAGTTCTGGAACCTTACATAGTATACATAAAGTACAGTGCTTGTTAACAACAAGTGAGCTAACAGATAGCTGGTTTTAACTAATTATTTTAAAATTTTTATTATTCTAAACCATGTGTACATGTATATGTCTGTGTGGAAGTATGTGCACACAGAGTGCTGGTGCTCACAGCAGTCAGCAGAGGGCACTGGTTGGTTCCCTTGGAGCCAGAATTTCAGGAGGTTGTGAGCTGCTTGAGGTGGGTGCTAGGAAGTGAGCTCAGGTTCTCCATAAGAGCTGTAGGCATTCTTAATGCTGAGCCATCTCTCTAGCCTCTATTATTTATTGAAAAGAAATCAGATGCATTTATTTTTATTTTATGTGTATGAATGTTTGCCTATAAGCATGTATGTGCACTGTATGCATGCACGATGCTCATGGAGGCCAGCAGAACCCATCAGGGGCCCTCTGGGGTTACAGATGGTTGTGAACAGCCATGTTCGTGCTGAAGCTGAGCTTGAATCTGAGGCAAGAACCACAGATGTTCCTGACGGTTGATCTGTCTCTCCATCCCCTCTTTATTATACTTTTAGAGGAGATGTCCCATACAAGGCTGAGCACACAAAGTTCTTGTTCTCAGCACTTTGGCCACATATCGGGTCTCTCTTTTAACTGCTACCCACTGCATAAAGAAGCTGAAAGGCCCACGGCTGAGAGCAGTCTTACTTTATGGATGTACACAAACCTAAGCATTTGAAAGGCAGTTTGATAGCATGATCACTTAGCAAAGCAGCAGTAGCACATTCCCCATAGGCTTAGGAGGTCCAGAAGGATGGGGATGTGCGTCAGGTTTACAGTATCTGCTAGGAATCCTCTCTTGTGAAGTGGACCTCCAATCTAGCCAGGAAGTAGTTGGCTACCCCATAACAACCTTGGCACTGTTGTACCTGTGGGTCCACACTGCATGGCAGGTTGCACTGTAGCAGGTAGGGTCCACTTCTCTGAGTGACCGTTGGCATCTTTTGTCCTCCACACAGCACCTTCCAGCACTATAACAGCCGGTCAGCAGGGAGGATGTTCCCCGGTCGGTTCCTGATGTGTTTTTCTATTCCTTGCAAACCGTGTTATGTCTTCACCAGGAGACAATAGAGAACAAAAATTAATCAATCAAACAAACAAATAAATAGAGAGGAAAAAAGGAAAAAGTTTTTGTCGTTATTGTTACAAATAGGTAAACACATAAATCTAAAGTTCGGAGGGTGTAGCTAGGTGTAAAGGACTTCTCTACATGCAACAAATATGTTGGGTTCACTCTGCAGACAACAAAAGTTAAATGGAAAAGAAATAGGCCTGTGCTACCTCAGCTGGCTACTACTCCTTCTTGGCTTATGTTACCCTAGGTATGCGGGGCTAGCACTCTACAAGTCAGCCTTCTTTTGTTATTCTTTATTAAAGTTTATTTCTTTTTATTTTGTGTGAGCGTTGATGTGTGTGTGAGTGTGTATTGATGTGTGTTTATAAGTGTATGTGTGAATGTATGTGTGTCAGTGAGTATGTGTGTCAATGTGGGTGAGTGAGTGCGTGTATTGATGTGTGTGTAAGTGTATGTTTGAATGTGTGTGTATCAGTGAGTGTGTGTGAGAGTGTGTGAATGTGAATGTGTATTGATGTGTGTGTAAGTATATGTGTGAATGTGTGTATTGTTGAGTGTGTGTGAGAATGTGTGTATATGTGTGTGAGTGTGTATTTATGTATGTGTAAATATACATAATATATAAAATATATATGTGTGTATCAGTGAATGTGAGTGTGTATTGATATCTGTAAGTGTATGGGTGAATGTGTGTGTGTGTGTGTGTGTGTCAGTGTGTGAATGTCAGTGAGTGTGCATGTGAGTGTGTGTGTGCAGGTGGAAAGACAACTTTAGGATTCAGTTCTTTCCTACCATGTGGATGTTGCAGATTGAACCCTGGTGTTTGGCAGGAAGTGTCTTTTTCTCCAGAGCCATCTAGCTGGCCCTCTGTTTTTAATTTTGAGAAAAAGTTTTCTTCGGCACCCCAAGCTCACCTTACACTTACTGTGTTGTCCGAGCCTCATCTTCCCGATGTGCCACAGCTGGCTTGGTTAATAGCTTTTTTTTTTTTCTCTTTGCTTTTTAGTTTTTCTCTTTTTTAGTTTTCTCACTATTTTTCTAAAATGAGAAAAATTTTGGTCTTCATATTCAGTAAAAACCATATTAATCTCAAATTAGCAATATTCAGTTACTCAGAAAGTATGCATAAAGTTGGGAGAGCCTCCAGCAGCTCCAAAACTCTTCTTTGAAAAAGCAATATGAGACTTGAACCAAGGGGTTGGAGAGATGGCTCAGCGGTTAAGAGCACTGGCTGCTCTTCCAGAGGTCCTGAGTTCAAATCCCAGCAATTATACAGCGGCTCACAGTCCAACGCTCTCTTCTAGTTTGCAGGCATACATTCAAACAAAGTACCTGCAAACATAAAAAGTAAATCTAAACAGACAGACAGACAGACAAGCCAGCTGCCGGCGGTGGCGCACATCTTTAATCCTAGCACTTGGGAGGCAGAGGCAGGGGGATCTTTGAGTTCAAGAGAAGCCTGGACTACAGAGAGAGTTCCAGGACAGCCAGGGCTACACAGAGAAACTCTGTCTTGAAAAACCAAACCAACTACCCAAACAAACAAACAAAAAAAAACCCAAAACAGTTGAACAAAATATGCTATGAAAAACATCCCAGCAGAGAGATTGCTCTTAGCTCTGTGTCTGTCTCAAGTATAGTGACTTTCCCATGGGTGCTTTGTCACTAATATTTTCAAGGTGGGACATGGTGGATTATGTCCATAATCCTAGTACTTGGGAAGTAGAGGTAGGAAGAGCAGGAGTTCAAGGCCAGTTTAGCTGCATAGAGAGTTCCTAGCTAGCTTGAACTGTAATGAATTCCTGTCTCCAACAAATAAAACCATAAATAAATAAAATATAAAACATAAAAAGAAGCTGATGATATGGGTTAGCAGGTAAAAGCACTTGCCACACAAGCCTGTCCTCTGGACCCCATGTGAGGAGAGAACTAACAAGCATTAGCATGCGAAGGACTGCGCTCTCACATATACTGTACTCATTCACTAACAAATGAAATCGAATTTTATTAAAGGAAAAACAAAAGAAGGTTCTGCAGAAGTGTGGCTGGCTGTAAAGGGCTGCAGGGGTTAGAGTATTTCCTGTTCTTCCTGTTAAGATAGTAGGGGCTGAGGAGGTGACTTAGCAGGTAAGAACTCTTCTAGAGGTCCTGGGCTAAGATCTGCTCACATGGTGGCTGACAACTGTCTGTAACTCCATTTCCAAGGGGATCTGATGTCCCTTCTGGCCAGTGCAGGCACAACATACACATGGTGCTCATAAATACAACCAAACACTCTCTATAGCCTTGGCTGTCCTGGAACTCACTTTGTAGACCAGGCTGGCCTCAAAAATCACAG
>JADRCD010224938.1:45687-56577 GCA_019843815.1 Montemys delectorum | reverse complement strand
GTCTTACATAGGACCCTGCACTAAGGGCTTGCTTTGCTCCTCAGCCTCTGCCTGCACTTTCTATGCAGGGTGATGGACCTCAAGGGACCACAGAAGTCACAAGGGGTGCAGCCCTGCCAGCCAGGAGGCAGGCACATTTCTGTTTGTTCAAACTCTTCTTTGTCCGTTTGGTCCCCAAGCTTCTCATCCCCAAGGTCCCTGTGTGGCAGCCATCTCAATGGCAACAACTGGTTCCAGGCCACCGAACTGACCCTTCAGGAATGTTATTTCTTTCATGCCCCCCAAATAGCTTTGGATGCTATGAGCTCCCCCCCCCCCGCCGCCTATTGCATAAATGAGAAAAATAGAGACCCTGGGAAGCCCCAGGGGAAAACAAATGGAGGCTCTATTCTGGTGTGGTGGTTAACACTGATTGGCACCTTGATGAGATCTAGACTTACCTAGGAGACAAGTCTCTGGGTGTGCCTGTAAGGGATTATCTAATTAGGTTAGCCTCTGGGAATTCCTCAAGATTGTCTAGATTAAGCTACCTTAACTGTGGGTGACATTATCTCATGGGCTGGAGACCCCAGGGGAATAAAATGGACAAAATGAATGGAGCGTCAGAATTCATCTCTCAGCTTCCTGACTGCAGACACAACTGATCAGCTGCTTCAAACTCCCTCAGACCCAGCATGTCTTCCCTGTGTACCCTGGAAGTGTGGGCCAAAATAACCCTTTAGTTCTTTTTTTAAAAATATTTATTTATTTATTATATATAAGTACACTGTAGCTGTCATCAGGGTGTCAGATCTCATTACAGATGGTTGTGAGCCACCATGTGGTTGCTGGGATTTGAACTCAGGACCTTCAGAAGAGCAGTCAGTGCTCTTAACCTCTGAGCCATCTCTCCAGCCCCAATCCTTTAGTTCTTTATGTTGCTTTCGTCAGGCATTTTGACACAGCAACAAGGAATGAATACAACCAGAATCGAGCAGGGCAACCAATGGGGTAAGAGGTGTTAAAGTTGGGTCACTGTAACACCCTCAGTCTTAAAACAAAAGACAGAGAAGAGGCTGATCTGCTCCTCAATTTAACTGAAAGTCTAGGGGACGAAGGTAGAGTATGGTGTGTATTCATGGTCTGGCCGTTGACCCAACAAACAAACGATCTGGCTTGCCACTGGAGACCTGTAAGCCTTGAGGGGTTATGGATGTCTTGCTGTTGGCAGCCAGCCCCCAACTCTCCCTGATGCTTTCTTTAATGACTGAGCTGTATTTCCTGAGAACCTTTGCTACCATACCCTACGTGTCAATAGTCTCAAAGGTTTCCAAGACCGTTGGGTCCTCTCAGGGGTAAAGAGCATCATTTATTTTTTTAAACTGGGAAAACTCAGGTCTGCTGAGACCAAGGCACTTGTAATGGTACACATCACATAGTCTCTAGAATTTAAGGATTCAGGAGGGGACTGTTCCCTAGGGCAGTGCGTCACAGCCGTCCATTTGATTTGTGATGTGCACGTAAGTGGTCACTATACATCCCCATGCCTGGGACGTGCTGTTTTTTAAAACCCCCCGTCTGCCCTCAGCCACTGCCGTGACTAACAAGCTCTTCTTTGTTGTGAGTCAAACTCTGACACTGGGTTCTGGGATGTGTTGTACCAGTTCCATTAGAGGCCATACAGACCACTACATCTCCCTTCCAAAT
This sequence comes from Montemys delectorum, assembly GCA_019843815.1. NCBI lineage: Eukaryota > Metazoa > Chordata > Mammalia > Rodentia > Muridae > Montemys > Montemys delectorum. The sequence continues at coordinate 54,891 of JADRCD010224938.1, read as the reverse complement.
ATCTAGGGAAGGGGCTTTGACAGGGTCCCTCAGAGAGATGGTAGAGCTGCCCGTGGAGGTTCCTTCTCTCAGCCTTGCCCTGTGTCTGCCCAGAGATGTTAGAACAGCCAGCATCTGGTTCAGTCCTGGAAGGGAGCCACCATTTGCAGGGCCAGGGCCTCTGCTGCAGGAGCCAGCCCCGTGGATGTTTGCCCAGCTAGGCCCGAGGACATGCTGTATGTAGCCCAGGGCTTTTCCCTCTAAAGCCAACATCTTCAGCAGGTTACTATTCCTCAACTCTGTTCCTAAGCTGGTGAGGATTGAGGGAACAGCAAAATGTCCTTACTGTCCCCACTTGTGATCCAATCTGCCAACATAGGCTCTCTCCCAGGGCAAGCACCCCTGACTCACCAGTCCCACCCTGAGTAAATGTTCCCATGCTGGAAGATCATCGGCTGTCCTTTCTGAGAGTACATTTCCACGAGGCCCAGGTATGATTCCCCAAACAGCAATGCAGGCAGAAACTTGATTACCCTTGTTCACGTGTGTCAGTGAAGGGGATGGTGGCAGAGAGTAAGCTCGGAGGGGCTGGAAGGGCAGGGGACAGGGTCCCTTAGCTGGTCTTCAGCTGGGACAAAGACAGCATTGTCCACTTGCCCTTCCTGTCTACGTGTGGGACCTGGGCTGCTCTTGTGCCCACTCCCCTCACTTCCCTCCCCAGGGATGGTCTGACCTCAGGAAAACAGTTCTGGCTTAAGCTAAGAGGGGGGATGGGAAAGAGAACCATGCCCCCCCCCCGCCTCGACCCCACCCCCACCCCGTCCCGCAGTGTTCCCAGTCCCCTCTCCCTATGCCCAGCCTCTCAGTCAGCCTCAGCATCTGGAATCTTCCAGCTCTCCTGCCCCCTCGGCTAGTCCTATTTGTCTTGGCCACCTTCACCTAGGCTTTTTAAAGGCAGATTTTCCTTTACCCTGCCTCCCCCAGCAGCTGGCTTCCACAGTCCAGCACACAGAGTGAGGCTTGTTTGGGATGAGCGATGAAATCTTGTGGCAGGCAGCAGCCCACCGTGTCTGACTCCGCCGCGCCGCGCCAATTCACTTCTGAGGCTCATAGAGAACAGGCAGGACAGGCAGATAGCGAGAGTCAGGATCTAGAAGCCGGGGTAGGGGAGCCTATGAAGCAGCACAGATGGAGGGAGCAGCCTACAGCCACCTCATGCATCCTGAGACAAACGTGAAGGAGAACAGTAGGGAGAGTGTAGTCGCAAGAAGGAGCCGGAGAAGACCAGTGAGAGGAGCCTCATAGAAGGACCTGTTCCCAAGCCTGTCTTTGCTGTAGGGTCCTGATGTCTCCGAATCTCTAGCATGGGGCGATAATATCATTTGGCTTGTTTCTTGTTAAGGAACTGGACATTTTGAGCTACTTTCCAGTGTAAGAATCTATGACTTCATAGTTGTTGTTGTTGTTTTTTTTTTAAAAAATACCAGTAAAAGCTTATTTGTGTGAAAACATAACATTGACTTACAGAGTTGTGCCAGGATTGGGGTGGTAGTGACGGAGCAGAACACTCCCTGGGGATTTTTAGATCCAAAGTAAGGACCCATCTACTTTTAACTCACAACGACTCTTCCTTGGGAAGGGGTGGCCTGATTACAGATTCAAGGTCCCCTTCCCAGAGCCCTTCCAGGAACACAAGGAAAGGGCAAAGACACCCCATAGGTCCCTAGCCTTGTGCTGGCATTCTGCACAGGTACCCCAGCCCCTGACCTTGCCTGGGTCAGATAGTTCATGGGCCAAGCTGGGTGGCCAGCCCTGCCCTCCTCTGCTCTGAGAGCCATTCAAGCTCACCCTTTCCCAAGAGCTCAGACTCAGGAAGCTTTGTGACAAGGAGAGGTACATGTCTCCCACACAGCAGAGGAAGGGAACTGCCCCTCCACCTCAAGACTCATCTGCCCTCTACAATCTGAGGACCACAGGAAAGGTTTCCTCCCAAGCACATTCTATCCCACATACCTGCTGGACCACAAATTTCATCTCACCGAATGTCTGGGATCTCAGGTCTTTCTCCGCATAAGGTTCCCTACTGCTGGTTGTGGCCTCTGATTGGCTGCACATACATCCCAGCTTTGGTCCCCACAGTCTGGCTGGTGTTGACTCTGACTTTAACCAAAACGTCCCTGTTCCTTGCCCTTGCTCTTAGTATCCTGTATCTTCATCTCATGCTACCCCTCTTCCATCACTTGATATATAACCACGACTCTGTGTTCATGATAGCCACAGTCTATAAAGTTGCCATGGAGATTGGATTAGTAAATATGGAACTACCACTCCTAGGGGAAATATGTGATTAGTTTATCATGAGTCGTTGATCCCAATTCTTCAACTGATACTAGTATGTGACCGGATGACATGTTATTGTTTAAATAAATAGCTTAATATATAGTCAACCTCAAACTCAGGCCAATGGCATTATACACAGGCTGTACAAAGCTTATCTGACACACAGGGTTTTTTTTTTTTTTTTTTCCTCAGAAAGGCACGCCTTGGCTGCCATGTTCTAACAGAGATTGAGCAGTCCTTCCAACACTATGTCCTGGGGCCATTTTAAACAGTAAACCTGACAACATAAAGCACACACACAAAAAATGTACAACAATGGGACACTCAACAGGCCATAAGGTCTCCTGCCTGCCTGCCTGCCCGCCTGCCTGCCTGCCTGCCTGCCCGTCTGCCTGCCTGTCTGTCTGTCTGTCATATGAGAAATGAACAGAGGAGAGATAGAGCTGCGTGGCACAGTAGTGTCTTGGGCCAGGCTAGTGTTTCCTAGCTTTTCACAGGCCCAGGAATGGCTGCAAGAGTACAAAATCAGGTGTTGATTTGAGGGTTATAGATCTTATCAGTAGGCAAATTTGCAAACATGCAAATCTAAAATATTGAAAATCAAGTACATGATCTCCTCTCCTCCCCTTCTTTCTGTCCTCCATCAAACCCATCCGAGTGTTCCCCACCCCCACCCCCCGCCATCTCCCACTGTCTGTCCACCTGGTCTTAACCTGTTCACACAACTTGTGCCCATTGAGAATCACATGCATGGGAGACACTGTGCTTATCGTGCAGAGAAGTGTTGACATGAATCTTCCATGTTGTGGAACATACATTCTCCACCATAGCTACTTAACTCTACCACTGTGTGTCACAAAAACAGCAAGATAGCCATGCGTGGTGTCTCATGACCATGATCTCAGAACTCAGAAAGCTAAGGCTGGAGCACATCCGATTTGAGTACAGCCTGGGCTACATAACAAAACCCTATCTCTCTCTCTCTCTCTCTCTCTCTATATATATATATATATATATATATATATATATATATATATATTCTATTCTCATCTAGCTCCATTAGAAATCTTCTCCACAAACTGCTCAGGACCCAGCATCAGGGAGCATCCTGACTAGTGCAGAATTCTATCGGTAGACGGTCACATATGTACAAAAATCAGTGTTCCACATGTGTAGCTGCATAGCATCCATCTTTAATCCTACACAATCCCATGGTTGTATCTAAAGATAGGCATCTCTGGGGCCCTGTTTGCTAGCAACTTCTAAATCACACTCACTTTTTGGGATTGAGTTTGTGCTTGGAAGATTTAGAAGCATCATGGGCATACATCTTAGACAATAAAGGGAATTGCTTCTTGTTTCTTCCACCATTTCTCTCTCTTCTCTGTCCCTCAGTTTCTCTCTCTTCAGGAAAAATAAGATGGTAGAAGGTTCTTAAAGGTTGCCTCTCTCAGCTACAGCTTTTAGGAACACAGTAGTAAAGGTTTTTGCTCAACATCTCCTCACTCATGACAGATACCCAGTGAGCAACATAGTCCCTTGAATTTGACTGGAGATGATCCCTGAAGGCCTTACCTACCTTTTCTCCCCTAAGTCCAAACAGTGATTTATATCCAGAGGAGGACAAGAAATCCCATGGATCCCACCAAGAGATAAAGCAGTGATCCAGGGGAGGAAATACCAGGTAGTGGGCCAAGAAAGTCAAGAAGAAAATAAATTCCCACGCCCTTAAATGATGCCAAGATTTGATTCTACAGTTATAGGCAGCCCCAATCTAGGCTCTCATGGCTCTGCCCCTAGAAGCGTGTGTACAGACATGCACGTTCAAAGAGGGCCTTGTGCTCTGCATGTCTCAGGCCTGTTTAAGGTTTCTTTTCAGTGTGTCTCTTCTATCTGCAAAGTCTCCACCTAGTAGGGAAAATCTGAGAAAATCTGGTAATCTGGGGTAGAGAGGGAACTAACTGCAGGTTGGTGTGAAGATGAGTCACCCCTCACACTTGCTCATGAGTTTTCTAAAGCATCATACCAAATGTAGCATGGTGCCACTCTTTGAGGATGGGCCTACCAAAGGGGTACTACATGGAGACTGACTCAGTTCTATGCAGAAGGAGAAAACAAGGATGGTCAGGATGGGAGAGTAACTCATTGGCAGGAGCTCAGTACAACATCTACTTTACATCTGCTCCTCAGGGAGGCTCCATGTGAATGTAGCTTCTGAGTCTAGAGCAAACCGGAAGGATCCACAAAGGAGCCACACGTTGCTCCAGACTATGGGAAGAAAACGTGAAACCATTCAAAGACCATGTAAGCACTGAAGTCTACAAGAATCAAGCCTTATTAAAAAGAAAAATAAAGCATTGGAGAGGCTCTACATGGTATGATTAAAAAACAAATAAAACCAACCAACCAACCAACAACAAAAATTCGAGGCAGCCCTGAGAAAGGGAGATGTAACTATGTGACCAAGTTCCAATGTAATTAACTAGATACAATTTTGTGTTAGGATTGGCATATAGTAAGTCTTCAAAATCTTATCAATAACCATGCTGAATGGTAGAAATCTTTTGCATACACACACACACACACACATATATATATATATATACACACACACATATATGTGTGTGTATTTTTGTATGTATATGTATTATATATGCTCTACCTATATATGTATATATTTGTATATATATATACACATGCACATATATGTGTGTATATATACATATACACATATACATACATATACACATACATATACATATATACATATATAGAGAGGGGAGATTTATTAGAATGAATTGCAGGCTGAGGTCTACCTAGTCCAACAATTTTGCCACATGTCTTCATAAAAGACATCACTAAGAATGTGAATAGCGGGCTAGAGAGGTGGCTCAGAGGTTAAGAGAATACACTGCTCTTGCAGAGGACGCAAGCTCAGTTCCCAGCACCCATGTAAGGTGGCTCACAGCTGCCTGAAGCTCCAGCTCCAAAGGGATCTGAGACCTCTGGCATCCACGGGAACCAGCGTTCCTGAGCACATATCCAGAGACATATGGAGAGACACATGATAACAACAACAATAGATAAGCCAAATAATAGATGCTTTTTAATACATATAGCTGACACAGTAGTCCTAAATATATTTTTGTCCTAAATCTATTTCACTCCACAAAGTCAATAAGAGAGAAATAACTCAATTAAAACTGGCAAAAGACTTTAATATGACCTGAATAAGGGAGAGACAGATGCTTTCTATCATATTTACCTTTAGGGGACAATCTGACATGCCTAGAGACACCCGGGGAAGGGGACTCAAGTGAAGAACTGCCCTGATCAGCTTGTCCTGTGGCGTGTCTGTGAGGCATTCCCTTAATTGCTAATAGATGTAGGAGGTCCCAGCCTATTTTAGTGATTTCACCTCCAGGCTGGAGGGTCTAGGCTGTGTAGGAAAGGCAGCTCAACAAAGAGCAGAGAAAGTAAGTAGTGGTTTCTACTCCAAGCTCCAGGGTTGAGTTCCTGTCTTGGCTTCCTTCAATAATGGATGTGACCTGTAAGATAAAATTAACCCTTCCTTCCCTAAGTTACTATTGGTTATGGTTTTATCACAGCAACAGAAACCAAATTGGAACAGCTAATAAGAAAGAAAAATATTCAACATTATTAATTATCAACAAGGAAATGTATATTGAAAGTGTAAGGAGACATTAGCAGCACATACCCAACAGAAAGACTGTGAGTAGATGACTGACAATGACAAAGCTTATCTCTCATGAGAGAAAGGGTAAGTTGGTTCAATCACATTGGGTTTATAAGCAGCCAAAAAGAAGGGGCTATTAAGACGTATGCACACAAATACCAATAGCAGCTTCATTCTAAGTATGTGACACACTTTAATTCAGATAAAGTGAAAATGTAATCGTCTAAGATTTCAACCAGAGATGAAAAGAGGAACCAGCATTGGAATGGGGCCATTCAAAGGGTTACATGCTTTAATTCAAGAGAGAGATTGTTCATGAATGGAAGAAGCAAATGAGACCTGGATGGGCTCTGTCTATCAATGAACCTGGAAGTGAAAGTGGAACTTCCAGATCTAAGCTTGTTGAGTCAAGTGGCACTCTATTGGAGAATGAGAACAACAGTGCACTAACTGTGTTTTGGAAATACCTCCTGAGTACATAAATTGTGTGTGTGCATGCAAGTGTGTAATGTTGGAAGGATAAGAGTGAAAAAGGCTATAGAAGAGCCAATGATATTCTTAAATACTATGCCTTCGGCTCATGGTCTCAAACCATAATGGAGCTGGTTCTACTTCTAGAGAGCTAGACCTCTGCCTGACCTCCTTCCTGGCTATGGTGCCCAGCTCTTCCCTCACATTCAGTACCAGCGAAGGACGGTGTTTATGGAATTCTGGAAGCTCCTGGGTGGGAGGCATCCTCTCCACCCACATAGGCTGTGTACCTTACATTGCATGCCCACCATGACATATTTTTCTAAAAGCAGCAACAGCCTCATTCAAACACAGAATAGAAGGAATGTTGGAGAAGAGATCAACAAGCATGGTCTAGGGCACTGTGGTTAAGCACCCACAGGGCCATGACATAGATGGAGGGGCCCAGGATGCTGTGGTTAAGCACCCTTAGAACCAGGACATAGGTGGAGGTTGATATCAATGAGTGGCAAAAAGTATTCATAAGATCCTACCTCAACCACACACAACCTGATTAAACTACTCCTAGTGTATGGGATGAACCGAAGAACTCTGTCATTTTTAGTAAGAAGTATAGAGTATATTGGGGGGAAAAATAAAATGTGTTGCTGTTTTACAAGTAAACAGTCCACAGGAAGCCACAAAACTATTTTAAAATCCCTATTGAAAGCCCAAGAAATATATAAACTACAGTTCCAAAGAAGGAGCTCCTAAAAACTAAACCTTCTGGGCTCAGCTATTGAAACTACAAACTGTAGAAGGAAAAAGAAACACATTTACAGACTGGGAAATTCATTCAAGCAAACACAGAAACCCAGAAGTCCCTGCAACGAAATGAGTAGACCTTCCAATTCTGCTGTAAGCACTGTTGGGTGGGATCAGTCCTTGCTTCCCAGCACAACTGGATCACAGCCTGTCCTATCCATGTCCCCTACATTTTCCTCCTGTATGTTTCCTGAGATGGAATACTTCTCATAGAAGCACTATCCTTTTCAGCCATATGCTGTCCTATTATGACCTGTCTTGATAACATTCATACATCAGAACCAGAGCCCCCGCCCAAGACATTTGGAAGCCATGGCTCTAACCCTATGTTGAGATTGAGTCTTGGGGGACATAATGCAGGCTGACAGGAAACCTAAATTTACAGCTTAGGTGTCACACTCTAATGTAATAAATGCTTAGAGGGAGAGACTGAAGGGAGCTGTGGGCACATCAGAAAATGTTTTCAGGGACCCAGTGCCTGATCTGGGGCTTGGTTCAGGAGAAGGAGGAGGAAGAAGAGGAGAAGGTGAAGAGGAAGAGGAGGAGAGGGACGAGGAGGAGGAAGAGAAAAAAGGAGGAGGAGGATGAAGGAGGAGGAAGAGGAGGAGGGGGTAGTGGTGGTGGTAGTGGTTTCAAATGAAGAGCCTCCTCCCCCAACAAAAGTACAGAACGGTAAGAGATTAGTTGATGGCCAGGAGCCTGGAGAAGGGAGAGTTAGGAGAGTGAGAAAAATCAGAGCAGAAGACATTTGCCAGGTCCTTAGGAGACTTTGATGGCACGCCCCTGGCCATTGGAATTTCATCCCAAAGAGTCATAGCTAGATATTCATGGACAACTGACCACATGGTTCCTAAGGTGCCATGGCTTATCTTCCACTCACTAGTGATAAGGGGTTGATTATACTACACTAAGGAGATGTCTAGGAAAGGATATTGTACATTTCAGAACACAGAGGGCTTGACCGTGAACACAGACTCAAAGGCTTGCCTCATTCACTTTCTAAGGCAAGGAAAAAGAAAATGAGTACACCTGGCATCATGAGAAACATGTAGAAGATTTGGGACTGTAAGACAGTGGAAACAGGAAATAGTCTCAAGGCAAGAACTGATTGAGAAAGATGCCAGGAAGCGTTTACTTTACCCAGGAAACTGCAAACATCTGGAGCTAATCCACATCAGAGACAGTAGGGAGGCAAATAAGAGTTAAAGAGAGTTTTGTTATACTGGTTCACGGAGACTCAGAGTGATCCTTAGGGGAACAGAGATGCTAAAATTTGTTCCTATTTCAGGCCAAATCATACAGAGCATCGTGCCTTCCCAGCAAGCCTTGCAGACAAGAGTGGACCAAGGACAGAGTGAATGGACCACTCACTAAAGCCAGTCTCTCACCACATGAGCTTCTCACACCTGGATGATCCTAGTTCTAATAATGACAGGGAAACCAACTCACAGCAGGAAACTGGGAAGCCCATATCCTCACCCTGCTGGAACCTACCATCTCGTCCTTTCCCTACTGTACTAAGAACTACCGACCAATCTAGTATCAAGGAAGGTCTGTGAATACCCTTGCCCCCTAATTTTGAGCAATATATTTTTTTCATACAATTCTCCTTGTCTTGTTTTTAACATGGATATCATTTTAGGGAAATGTCCATATACAAAGCTTCTATGCTCAGTGATGGGGGTAAAGGCATGGAAATAGTTAAAAATCTAATGGTATTGATGGGGACCAGGAGAAAGCTGAGGATCAAGAACAATGATATAGCAATAGTAATATTGATACTAGTGATGGTGGTTGCAATAGTGGGATTGATAGGTAAGATTAATCCATGGAGGGAAAGGCAGCAAAGACAGAAGCACAGATGATGATGATGATGATGATGATGATGATGATGATGATGATGATGATGATGA
>JADRCD010224938.1:29920-45677 GCA_019843815.1 Montemys delectorum | reverse complement strand
GATGATGATGATGATGATGATGATGATGATGATGATGATGATGATGACGACGACGACGACGACAACGATCATGACGATGACGACATAGTGATGGTGGTGGTGATGATGGAGATGATGGTGATGAAAGCAAAGATGATGAATGGACATTGGTCACAGAAATAGTGGAGAAATATCAGTGTAGGTGATGAAGACGGCTGAAATAGGATAGGAGAGGATGGTGATAGCAGTAGGAAGAGTGACAGTGAAGTAATGGAGCACTGTCACAAGGAGAGTGGGAGTAGTGAACCAGTGGCGACTGGTTTGATTTAACCACTTAGAGTAAAGCCGAGGAGGAGGTGATGGCAGTGGGGTACACACAAGAGGAGCAATGGAGCTACCATGGTTGAGGGAAGGGATGAGGCATTGGAGATGTTGGTCGAGGTCATGGGATGATGGCAGTTGCTACAGGAGTGTGGGGAAGGAAGAAGAAGGAAGGAAGTTGTGAAGCAGATAGACAAGGAGAGGCCCAGTAACACGTAAGCCCTGAACCAGAATATGCCAGTGTATAAAACTCTCACAAAGAAGACAGAGAGGGCATCCCAAGCTAACGAGTGTCAGTGAGAATCAGCTGGTGCAGATGATGACTTAATTATTTTATTAAGTGTTTATTACTCACAGGGATTATATGTGCACATTAAATAACCTATTCACACACAAGTAACTTGTATATGTGAAGACTATATATTAATATAAGTGCTTTTTAATTATCAAAACCATTTGAAAGAGACATCGCTGAGCTCATTCTAAGGGAAAAAGTGAAGATTAAAAAAAGAAAAGAAAATCCCAGTGTGATCATCCCATGCAGAAAACGTACCCCGGAGAGACTTATGTACAGATGGCAAAAGAGATTAGAATCTGGAAAATTCTGACACTGACTGCATGAAGGTAGAAAGTTAGGAATGTTTTATAGTGGAAAAATGGTCTATGTTAGAGGTATGGAAAATTTCAGAATATCTTCATCCAAAAGTTCTCAATGAACAGGTGGCAGGGACTAATGAAAGTATTAGTCACTCAGCAAGTCGTTAAAACTATTAAACAGAATGTCAGTTCTTCTCTTTCACACTCCCTTTCTTCCTCAAAGGATAACATTGTGTCTCTGACTTTTTTTTTCCTTTCACTTAACAGAGTATCTAAGATTCTTTGTATGATCTGTGTATGTAGGAAACTAGTATTTTCCAGAAAACTAATATATTAAGATAGAAACTATAAAACAAAATTAAAAATAGACAAAAATAATAAAGTATGTCCTGGAACTCATCGTGCATGTGTTCACGGGGCCTCCGTCCCTCTGCTTTTGCCCTTTTTCTTCCTGACGTCCAAGACGCACAGGCAGGCATGTCTTCATAGGGTGTCACTTGTCATGACTCTGACTATGGATGGTACATCCTGGGACAGGACTTATTCTTGGAGGGAGGAGGAAAGCTTGAGGTAAAAAGTGCCCAGTGTTGGGCTGGTGAGATGGCTCAGTGGAGAAGAGCACCGACTGTTCTTCAGAAGGTCATGAGTTCAAATCCCAGCAACCACATGGTGGCTCACAACCACCCGTAATAAGATCTGACGCCCTCTTCTGGTGCGTCTGAAGACAGCTACAGTGTACTTACATATAATAAATAAATCTTTAAAAAAAAAAAAGTGCCCAGTGTCTTCTCAGGAGCTCAGGCTACCTCTCTATTTCCCCAGGTTAAGAAACAACCCAATGAGAAAAGAGTTCTTTTTTTTTTTTAATGGTCATTTAAAAAATATTCTTCTCTCATATATTATATCCCAATTGCAGTTTCCCTCCCTCCTTCCCTCCCAGTGCTCCCCCTACTCATCCCCTCAAACACATCCCGCACCCCCCCATCCACTCCTCCATTTCTCTTCAGAGAAGGCCAGGCCTCCCATGGATATCAACCAAACATGGCATATCAAATTGTGCTAAAACTAGGCACCTTGTATTAAGTCTGAACAAGGCAGCCCAGTAAAGGCAAGAGTCCCAAAAGCAGGCAAAAAAAAGTCAGAGACAAGCCCCTGCTCCAGTGTTAGGAGTCCCGCAGGAAGACCAAGCTCCACAACTTTAACCTATATGTAGAGGGCCTACATCAGACCCATGCAAGCTTTCCAGTTGTTGGTTCAGTCTCTGAGAGCCCCTATTAGCTCAGGTTAGTTGATTCTGTGGGTATTTTTTGTGTTGTCCCTGACTCCTCCGGCTCTGACAATCTTTTATCTTTCTCTTCTGCAGGATTCCCCAAGCTCTGACTAATATTTGGCTGTGAGTTCTTTCTTCCTGTTTTTTATTTGTTTGTTTGTTGAAACAGGGTTTCTCTGTGTACCCCTGGCTGTCCTGGAACTCACTCCGTAGACCGGTGGCCTCGAACTTAGAGATCTGCTTGCCTCCAGCCTTCAGAGCACTAAGATTAAAGGCATGTGCTGCCACTGTCCATCACCACTACTACCCCGCTGAGAGAGAGAAGAGTTCTTGAGCTGGGAAGAAAACAATCCATTTGAGAAGAGCCAGGGGCAGAGTTCCAGAACCAAGGATCTACAGAAAGCACGTGGCTCTGGCTTCTACCTCTCTCCTCAGCCATAACTCAGAAGGTCAGAGCAGGCCTACAGGAACAGACAGGTCAAGTCAGTCTGCAGACCAGTTTGTTCAGCTGCTAGGAAATTCTCCTGCCATGGCCCTGGACTCTCAGCAGAGCACTCCAGACTCCATCAGGAAACAGGCATAAGGAACAGCAGGCATTGCCAGGGAGAGGGAGCCCGTCCGTCTGGGGAGACCCTCTCTAAATCCCTGAAGCTGTGGGCCTTTCTGTACCTATTGGGGGGAAATAATCCAGGAATCCCAAGTCTAACATTGGGAGTGGGGATTGGAGACACTAGCCACTTAGTGAACTCTGAGTGTGTGCAAAAAACAGGAAAGCCAGTATCCACACAGTTTGCATGACAACTGTTGCTATGCACTGGTGCTTACAGGCTCCATAGTTTGAACCACAGGGAAATTCACTTTTTCTTTTTTTCCTTTTGAGACTGTCTCATCTACCTCCAAACTTGTTATGTAGCTAAAGCTAGCCTTGAACTATTGTTCTACCTCCACCTCCAAGATTATAGGTATGTGGCACCACTCCCATCAAACTTCCTCTTTTTTTGGGGGGGGGGGGACAAAACACATTGAATACTAGCAAATTCACTCATCCCCTCTCTGATGTCTCTGGAATTATCTAAGTGCTTTCTGGTAACCCAGATTCATCTAATGCTCACAGTCACTCTAGGAGAGGGTGACCCATCAGAGAAAAGCAAGGCTCAGAGACACCAACCTCCACTTCAGCTCCTTCCACCTCTCTCCTTTGATTGGCTGGCCTCAGTCCAGAGCTTGCTCTCCACTACGGGTTCACAGAGGCCAGGAAATGACTCAGAAGAGAAAGGCAGGTTAACGGCTAATGAGTAGCTACTCTGCCTGATACATCACATTCTTTATCCTCTGAGGTCCTTGCTATAGTCTGAACATTTAGGGGCCTCTCAAATCCGCACGGTGAATTTCAACCTCTGGTGCTCTGGTATGGTGTGGCAGGGTCGTGAGGAGAAAACTAGGTCATAATGGAACTCTTGTGAAGGAACTTACGGTGCCTTTCTTGAGAGAGGATCTCTTTTCTCCGGGGTAGGGGAGGATACAGAGAAGATCACCCCCTAGCAAGCAAGAAGGAAAAGACCTCCTCAGATCCTTGTGTGTCTGTGTCTCAGCTTTGTCCTTCTAAGCCTCCAGATGACTCTCAGCTCCACAGTCACGGCTACCCTATCATTACATCCCTCATTGACTAAGACCTCTTTTAAGAATGCTGCCACACTGGAACTGACCCTGACGATGACACCTGAACTGGCAAAGGCATGGGTGAGCCAGCCCTGAGGGTGTGAGAGCTGGTCCACCCAGTCACAGCTGCAGCACTTAAGAGAATGCCCCCTACCCCATGCCTTGACTGAGTAGCACAGTGGAACTGGCTCTGGAGGGATGGGTGCTTATCCCCAGGGCAGGAGAGTGGGAGAGCTGGCCCTGCCTCCTTCTGATGGTAGTATTGAGTGGTCTAACCAGAGCATTGCTGGAGAGCTTGTCCTGGCAGTGAGGAAGCAGGTGAGCTAACGGGTTGACCAGCTCAGCTACCACCCAGGTTCAGATCCAAAGCTTTGAGTTGGCCCACTCCAAAATCTCTATCATCTGTGAATTGTTGGATCCTGTGAAAGGGCCTGTCCTGTTGATCCAAAGCTGCAGGATCTCCATGACACAAGGCAACAACAGAATAACAGGGAGGATCCAGTATTGATGGTGTCACAGAAGCCAGAGACCTCAAACCAGACCAATGACTCAAGGCAATGAACATTCACTAATGAGGATGTGTGGACAGAGGGTATATTATGGGACACACTGTGACACACTACAGCTTCCAGAATGAGATGTTTTCTTTGCTTTGTCTTCTTTGTGTGTTTTTGCAAGGGCAGAGGACAGATTTGAGGGAATGGGGAGATGAATGGGAGTAGGGTGCATGATGCGAAACAAAGAATCAATAAAAAGGTGAAAAAAATGAAACAATACACACACAAATACACACACAGACACACACACACAGACACACACACACAGACACACACACACACACAGACACACATACATCTGCCAAATTAACCCCACTTCAGAGGAGAGGAAGCAAAGGCCTAGGCCTTAGAGAACTTGTCTGTGTCCACTCGGCAAGAACTGGAAAGCCAGGATATAAACCTGACTGACTCCACCAACTGGTTCCTCCAACACTCCACAGGCTTCCCCTCAGGAGGCCAGGCACTCCATCCAACCACAGTGCCATAGCCCACATGTCCTTTTTGGAAACTATCTCCAGAGCCAGGAAAAGACGTCTCATTGCTACATGGCTGTGTTTGCTGGTCAGCCTCGGGTCTTCTCCCCTACCTCCTAGAGAAGCAATGTTAACCGGATAGGTGGGGGTTGGACTAGCAGGGCTGGAATCTGCTTGCCACCTGTGTGATCTTGGGAGCGTTGCTTAAGTTCTCCCTGTCTCAGTTTCCACCTGTGTCCAACTTAGGCAAAGGGTATACCTGTTGTATTTCCCTTGATAGGCAGAAATAACAAATCAAGATAATTAACCAGGTAAAGTGTGGGATGGCCCTAGTTGAGCCATTTTTCCTCTCCTTTCTCTTCCCGAGAATCCCAAGGATGTCTAATGCACGATAGTGCCCAGCATGACATACCTGCAGATCACCCTAGCCGACCATGAGCCCTTCTAAAACATTCTCATCCACAATTCCTTGTGGGCTGGAGTTGTGGCTCAGTTGGTAGAGTGTGTGCTCATCCTTGTAAGAAGCCCTGGGTTGGATACCAGCACAGCATAAAACTGGGCACAGTGACACAACCTGTGATCCCAGCACTTGGGTAGCAGAGGCAGGAAGCTCAGGTCCTCCTCGACTACAGAGAGAACTCGAACCAGCCTGGGTCGCATGAGCCTCTGCCTCAGACAGGACCAAAGAAAGTAAAAAACAAAATAATGCCTGTCTCCTCTTTGGCCAAGGCGCTCCAGATAACAAGCAGCAATTTTGAATTTCAAAGCAACGACCATTTCCACCATGGAATTTCAAGACACTTTCTGGAACAGGAGCTGGGGTGGGTCCTACAGGCTGTGGTGGCCTCCCTGACTCAGTGAGTATCCAGTCTCCTCTGGGGAGGAAGATTTGCATGCATAAATTTTGATCTGTGGTTTTTCAAATCAGTGCTTCTTTGTGTGCCCCCACAGTGCCCTGCACACAGTAGGAGCTCAATAAATAGGTGTTTATTTATTGAAGTACTCCAGAGCCCCTGGGTTCACAAACAGAAACCAGAACCCAAACCTCCTCCCATACAGGCCAGGCCTTGGTCCATCTGGGCACACAGATGACCATTCACCGGCCCATCCCTCTGGGAATAGTGTCCTGGCTCTAAGCGGGATTGCTTGAAAGGGGCCCATTATCTCCTCTGAGTGGGGCCTCAGGTTCTGCACTGTTTCTTTCTCAACTGCCTCACTTGACCTTTGGGCCTCACAGGCAGTGGGTAAAACCCAGCAAAGGCCTACAACAAATGGCCTTCTACCACCTCAGCTCTGTTGGAATTCCTGGGATCTCGGGAAAGCCTGGAACACTGTAACCTTTTACTCCTGCCAATGTATAGGGGATTCCTGTGTACAAAGGCACTGGGAAGGGACCATTAGTGAACACAGTATCTGGGTCAGCATCCTTGATCCATCGTTTTATCATGGCAGAAGCCTAGTCAATTCTCTTAAATTGTAGCAAAAAGTCTTGACAGACCAATGTGAGCACTTGAGAGACACAGGCAAGCACAACCCCCACTTCTTCCTGGACCACATTCAACCTCTGCAAAAAAGGGCACCTGGGAAGGGAAGGGGTGACTGTCACCGACCCAGAACCTTACAGCTCACTGAGTGTCAAGGAGGGTGATGAAACAGGGTGAAGATAGGAAGAAACCTAACAGGAAAGGCTGGGGACTCCCGAGGCTTCTAGACCAACCGGTCTCAAGTACACCTTTTCCTATCTCTTCCTAAATCTCAAGCACCTTCTAAAAGTCATTTAATAGAGACCACACAGTTCCCAGGGCCATGGTCCCACTAAAGGCGATAGAACAGTCAAGGATTTAGGTTCACAGCATCCAGCAGTTACTGGCTGTCATGGCACAAGCTAAGAGAGAAATGCACAGTTGTCATGGGGCACCAGCAAGGGTGTGTGAGCAGCAGAGAAATGTGAACACACTCAGCACCAGAGAACAAGATGGGAGTGGAGTTTGTGTGTGGAGGATTCTGCCTATGGTCTTACGTTCAGAGAGTCCCAACCCTAGCACCTCTGATCCTGCCTTCCCCACTCGCACCTGCTCCCAGCCCATTAGGCAAATAGTATCAACCTTGCCCCCTCCCCACCCCCACCCAGGCTTCTGCAGCCTTGATGTAAATGTGAAAAGGCAAAAATAGTAAGACTCATCGCCCGGTCTGCCCTGGTTTCCAGTGGGGTCTGGTTTGCCTCCTGGTCTAGAATGAGTGCTGGGTGTTGCACAGTGCTTCGCTCTTTTCTTGGGCCCTTTGGGTCCTTTTAAAACAAAAAACAAAAAAAACAAAAAAAACAAACAAACAAAACAAAAAAAACCTCTTGAGCACATTGTCGCTTTCCATTAAGGAGCTCCTCTGTGAAATGCACACATTCAACCTTCTCAGAGCACCTGTTTTGTTTAATCTGTAGTCAAGGAACGCCAGGGCGCTCAATAAATGGATGCTAAGGGTAGATGTGAGTAGATGGATGAATTCGGCCTGCATCCCAAGCAGGTGTGTGGTAGAGCATAAGGTGAGATGGGGACTTCAGCATATTCAGCCTAAGAGTGCCTTGCTTACTGCCTGTCTTTGGCAAAAGGCTCCTCAAGACACAGTGTGTACTGGCTGCGGGGGGAGGGGCGGTTATAAGTAGAAATAGAAGAGACTACTATGTAAGGCTGTTGCCAGGATGACATCCACCCCCTCCCCCACACATACCCGCAGACTCCAGGCACAAACAGCCAGTTAAAGAAAGAATCTGGCCAAGGTGTCCTGGGGTTGCCCAGTAGAGTACTGCAAGAAATCTGATGAGGGGCAGAGAACCTGTATTCACCTCTGCCCAACCCTGCACCCTGATCTACTGCAGAGGTGACCACCTCTACTACCTCTGTGAGTGGCAGTTGTCCCCCACTCAGATTCATGCTCAGAATGCGTCTTTGCTCATCCAGACCCAACGCCTCTGCGAGTGGGACTGCAACAGACTGTGAGTGTTCTTAAGAGCAGATTCCAGCAGAACTGGAAGCTCCAACTCCAGGGGAAGGTTCTGAGTCCGCGGCAAGCAGCACGTCCCCCTAATGGGCGTGGTCGGGACACCTGGCCCCACAACCGGAGCCTTGAGGACCCTGGGAGGTCTGAGCTCAGGTCTGCATCAGAGGAGAGAGGAGCTGGACAAGGGCAGGCTTTGTAAGCAGCGGCGGGACTGCGAGTCCCCTGACAGGGTCCTAGCCCTGCCCTGCAGATTCCTGCGGTGCATCCTGGCAGCCGTGGCTTCACCACAGCCCGTGTCCGCCCCCTTTCTCCTGGAGCAGACGAAAAGCCGAGATGGGAGAGAAGCGCGCTGACCTCGCCACGATTTGAGCATATTCTTGCTTTTTAAGAAGACAAAAGTTGGATCTCATTTTCCTGTCATCTCACAGACAAGGGGCCTGGGGATGCCGCAGAGCTTCTTCCTTCTGGTCTCAGCCCAGCCTCCCAATGGCCCTCTTGAATGAGGGCCCACATAACTGACAGACCCGAGTGCCTTGTGAGTGGCTTTAAAGCTAACCCAGTGGGGACTCTTGAGTGCTGAGCTCCCTACAGGCTACAGGAATGAGAGGACTAAGAAGGGTCTCTAAGCCGGGTGTGGTGGTGCACGCCTTTAATCCCAGCACTTGGGAGGCTGAGGCAGGCGGATTTCTGAGTTCGAGGCCAGCCTGGTCTACAGAGTAAGTTCCAAGACAGCCAGGGCTATACAGAGAAACCTTGTCCCGAAAAACCAAAAAAAAAAAAAAAAAAAAAAAAAAAAGGATCTCTAAGTTCCTCACTCAGGACCCTGGTTTCAATCCACATCTACCAGCGCTCAGGAGCATGTGGCTACATCCAACCACACCCACTGCCTGGCTCTCAACACCACACCACGTGACTCAATGTGCCCTTGGGAAGCGAGTAGCTACACTATTCCCTGGGATGTCTCACTCTGAAGGAAAATATCCATAGAAGAGCGTGTGACCTGCCAGGATGGCAATTTGGAGACACGTGGTAAGGTCTTCCGTTCTATTCCCCCTTCAACCAGTCATTTCAAGGAATTTATCCTCAAAAGTCAAGTATTAAACTTCACAAAAATAATTCGCTACAGTATTGGTTACATCAGAACGACTACGAGGCTGGCAGCTGACCCGGGTGTAGGCTTACAAACAGTAGGCACAGGAAAGGTGTCAGGTATCTCATAATGTGGGGAAGCTTAAGACAACACTGGGTGTTTCTTGTTGTAGATCTCTTGCTGATCCCAGCAAGCTGATGATAAGAGCTAAACTGGAGAAGCCAGGGTTCCCAAAGGTACACTGTGCCTAATAACACAACCCCAGTATGTTCTTAATGATGAAAGAAATAATGCTAGTTGGCATACGAAGTGTGATTTAGAGAGATTCTTTTTTTCAGAAAGGAAAGAACAAGAAAACAGAAAGCAGAAGGAAGAACAGATGTGTCAGGCAAATATGAGTGCCACCTTGCTTTCCTGAAAGATAAATTTAAAAAATAAGATAAGACCGAGAGATGGCCCAATAGCACTTGCTGCTTTTCCAAAGGGGCTGAGCTTGGCTCCAGGCATCCAAGCCCGGCTGCTTACAACTGCCTGTGACACCATTTCCAGCGGATCTGATGCTGTCTCTAGCCTCTAACTGCTGCACCTGTGCACACGTGCCATACATCCTTCCTACATACACACACACACATACACACACGTACACATTAATAAACCTTATAAAAACAAGGTAGATCAAAAGCGCACAATGAGCATCAGTAACTATTCTAGGTCTAAACTCAACATTTAAAAGAAGGGTTCCAAGATTTGGATTTCAAAGTAGGTGCTTGAAACAAAAAGCAATGGAATTACAAAAAACAGACATTCATAGCTGGGAGATGTAATATTTAAAACAGAAATAGGAAAAAAACAGTGAAAGAGACAAGCTGGGAGTAAAGAGAAATTCCTACAAACACTAGCCAAGAGAGAGAGAGAGAGAGAGAGGCTGGTGAGAGAGGGTGTGGGGAGGGTGGACATGATCCAAGCACAGTGTGGAAATGTTATGAGGGATCTATATTTATAATTTGTGCATACTAATAACAGCAACACAATAAAGGAATACTAACCAAAACAATTCTGTGCCTATAGAAAAACATATTCAGAATATGCAGCACTACATAATTATAAAAGAAAACCTGAAGCTACAAAAGCTGCAGACATATATACATATATACACAATAACTTCAACATCCAAACTTACAAAACAAAAAGTTGTGAGCCAAATGGCATAGCTCAAAGAGAAAGCGCTCCTAGCATATACGAAGTCATGAGCTTGATCCAGAGCACCAGAAAGAAAGTTTACAAAAAGAAAAAGGTGGTAACGAGAGACTTCTTTATATTATCCCCGCCTCGGTAAATGAGATATCACATTAATAGCTAGTATGGACATAGAGTATTTGAGGAACAAGATTGAGAGGTACAGATATAAAATGACGGGCTCTCAATTTAGAGAAATATTTTTCAGGGACATATAATTTTTTGCACATATTGTTATTTATTAGATACCAAGAAAATCATAATAAAAAACAGAATTAGTGTCATATAAACTGTACATCTGAATTCAGGGCAGTTAAGATAGAAATGGGGAATTATAATAAAGGGTCTGGGGAGATGGCTCAGCAGTTAAGAGCTCAGTTCCCAGCACCCATCAGGAGGCTCACAAATGCCTGAAACCTCAGCTCCAGGGCATCTCATGCCCTCTTCTGGCCTCCAATGACTCCTGCACTCAACATGGTCAACCCTTCCCCTCCGCATCGATACATAACTTCATGACTTAAAGAAATAAACCTAGAAAGGAACTACATGTAGATTTTATAACAATGTGCTATATATAATTCATGGGCTCAAGTAAAACCAGCATTCAAAGAAAATTAGAAAATGTTTAAATAGACCTGAATGATGTTTAAAATTCCATGTCTCTCCCTCTCCGTTCCAGCCCTTCCTCTCTCTTTCCTGTTCTGACATTCGATCCTGATTCAGCTAGACTGTAGTTAGCAAGTTTTGGGATCCTCCCTGAGTCATCTTAGCCCTAGCTCGGGGATTACACGTGCACTCCACCATGCATACCTTTGTGCACGGGTGCAGGGGAGCTGTCAGACCTTCACACTTACACTCCTATCCACTCACCAGCTGAGCAAGCTCCCCAACCCAGACAGTTCTATTTTTTTTTCCTAAGATAAGGAAGCACTGCCAACTTTTTAATTAAGGTAGAAAGTGGAAATGAAGAACTTTTATTTTGTTTTGTTTTTTGAGACAGGGTTTCTCTGTGTAGCCCTGGCTGTCCTGGAACTCACTCTGTAGACCAGGCTGGCCTCAAACTCAGAAATCAGCCTGCCTCTGCCTCCTAAGTGCTGGGATTAAAGGCATGCGCCACCACTGCCTGGCTTATGAAGAACTTCGAAATAACCAAAATATGAGGGTATCATGCCATTCTATGGAGAGACTTACTGCTTTCTCTTAGCTCTGGATACTCAGCAAGTCTCCCACAATTCCATCATATTTCTAACAAGAAGCTCACAGGTTAAAAAGAAAGAAAGAAGTAAAGAAAGGAAGGAAGGGAAGAAGAGAGAAAGAAAGAAAGAAAGAAAGAAAGAAAGAAAGAAAGAAAGAAAGAAAGAAAGAAAGAAAGTCTTAAGAAAAACATACTTCTTTTTCATCTGTCTGGATGGCAGAGATGCCCAATAAATCTAGCAGACTTCACAACAATTTTAAATTAAAGATCCCCCTCAATAGTCGCATCAATCTTGAAGACTTTACAAAGCTGATAGGCTGCCTAGTTTTGTGATTATGGAGAGTTGGAATGTTATACATCCAGAGCCAGAATTATCTTGGGCTAATTTTAGTCCCATTCACGGGTATCTGGTGCCCATCTTGTTTATCTGACCTAACATCACTTTTTCAGCTACCAGATAAAACCTTTGGAATGTATGGACTTAGCAGATCACTAGCTTCTGCCAACCCAGAGTTAAGAACCTCATCAGTTAGCCCCCAGGATCTGTAGCGGAGGTTCCAGGTTGCTGTAACCTGCCTGCCTCCTGTCCCAGTCATCAGCAAACATTTTAACGTATGACTTCCTTTGCTTCTGCAACTATGGAAGCCCACGTAAGTGCCTCCATGAAACAAGCTGTTTAGAGCAACCTGGATCAGTGTTCCTGGTCCATGATCACCCATATTTGGCTCACAATAAACTGAGCTGTGCATTTTGTAGACACAATGAATTCTGACAACACCCAGCACAAATACTCCCCGCACACCACAGACACCTCCCCGACCACTGCCCCCATCAATTATCTACTGAGTCAGTGAATTATTCATTGGCTAAAATGTTTATTAAAAGCTTCATTTGAATGTGATCTTTGATTCTTGGCTTCGCTTTATGGTGTGGGCTGACATTTCTGTGTTTTTACAGCCAGATTACATTTAGAATCTGACCACCTTCAGAAAATAGCTTTTTGTGAATCTAAAAACTCTCACGCTCTTCATTTCAATGACTGGAAATGACATTTCTCTAAATGGCCTCTTTAAATGCAAATATAAATCAGTCTTACTCACTGGCGACAGAAATACTTAAGCAACTCACAGATTAAAACTTATTTGCAGATTGTAGTGTGCTAAATTTACCCTTAGAATCCACTCACATCACCAAATATGGGCTTCTCTATAGTACTGAAAAATAGTTATTTTTAAATTTAATGTAACCCAAATGTCAATGGTCCCCTCTCCTCGCCTCATTCCCTCCCCATGTCCTCTTTAGCAATGACCAGGGAATGAAATTGCTATGTGTAGTTGCACTAATATTGTATAAAATTTGGAAAACAAATGTAAAAGTTACTCCCAAAATAAGCATTTTTGTGGTATGTGCCCTTTTTACTCCTCTTTATTCTTTTTGTTTTTCATGTGACTACCTGTTTGCAAACTTTCAAGCTGTCCATCCCAATAGTATCAGTTTCCAAAGACATTTTAGTCTAAACATATATTGCTTTAAATACCAGTGGTTTGATAAATTGGCTATTTTATTGAAGATTAAAGCTCTTTTCTTTGGGGGAGGTCTTTTCATTTTGATTACATTTTATTTATCTTTTTAATATTTATATGCACACGCATCTGTGGACATCAGAGGATAATTTTCAAAAGTGGATTCTCTTCTTCTACCATGTGGACCCTGGAAATCTCTCTCTTTCCACCACGTGAGTCCTGGGCATCAAATGCAGATGTGTGGGTCAAAAATGAGGTCCTAGGTCTGCTCAGGGATAGGGCTGCTAGGCTAGGTGGACACGGGGAGTTTTGATTGTGCTCAGCATCGGGCTGGGAACGCTGCTGGGTACCGCAGAAGAGCCAGTTCTGGGGTCCTTGGGCCGCACAGAGGCCAGGGACATCAGGTTCTCAGTCTTGGACACCGCAGATGCAGCTGGATGTCTCAGAAGAACTGAGAACAGAGTGGACTCTGGCCTGGGGACAAGGGGGAAAGGGTAGAAGGAGGGCTCTGGCTGGTTACTGAGGGGATGAAAGTCTTTGGCTTGCTCTGCGGGGCAGCATGCTCAGCTTGGGCTGGAGTGCAGTTAGACATGGCTCTTAGAGGAGGACCTGCTCCATTGCACCAGCACAGTGGGTCCTGATGAGAAGAGGCAGCCCATGGTTTTAAGGCATTTATTGTAGAAAGGCAAAGAGAGGGAGAGACTAGAGCAGAGACTGGCCATGACCATGTGGAGAGAGAAGGGGAGGGAGGGTGAGCAGGAGGGCAAGAGTAAGAGAGTAAGAGCAAGAAGGTAAGAGAAGCAAGAGAGAGAGGAGGAGACAAACAGTTTCTTTTATAGTGGGCCAAGCCTACCTGGCTGTTGCCAGGTAACTGTGGGGAAGAGCATACCTGGTTATTGCCAGGTAACTGTGGGGGTGGAAAATACCAGGAGCTTGGGGCATTGCCTATATGGCTGATGCCCATACACCTCTCTGGGGGTTTGGGGGTGTGGGAGGCTGTGACAGGAGCCAGGGGCCCAGGAGGCATGGTAGAACACCTGCTGTCCCACACAGGCCGAAGTCACCGCCCACCAGATCACCAGGGTTCAAGGCCTGTGCTCAACCAGGGACCAGGCTGTCTGTGCACAACTCATTGCCCCACACAGATGGTTTTTGGTAAGGGCCCCATGAGGCTTCTGCCTGGCCCTAAAATAGTTTTCTTAAGACTGTTCTTCAGCTATGCTAACAAGGCACCACACCCTCTTTAGAACCTATGGCTCCCACCTCAGGGTCAGCTTCAGGGTCATCCAACAAGTAGCTTTAATTCTGAAAGCCAGACAGAGACAGTTTCATGTTCTTTCAGCCAATCAGCAACAGCCATTCTGGTAACCATACCTACCCCACTCAAGAGCAACCAATTCCCAAATATCCTAATGTCCAAAAGTCCATTGATCCATAACTCCAAGACTTTTGCTTTGGTCTTTAAATTTTTGCTTTGTTCAGAATACCTGGAGAGAGACACAGAAAGGAAGGGAGGGAGGAGAGAAAAAGGGAGAGGAGAATGGGAAGAGGGAGAGAAGGGTGAGGAGAGGGAGAGGGGGAATGGAGAGAGAGAGAGAGACCAAGACCTCTTTTTCTGACATCCCTCGCAATTTCATGTTCTGAGGTTTACTCTAAGAATACAACTGGGGATGTGTACAAAGATTAAACATCAGTAGGACATGCTGGAGAAGCTACATGGAAAGTCTGGATTCCCATCAAATAGCAAGTACTGACTTGTGATGACAGGCACATAGGAACAGGTTGACCTGGGGGGAAAAAACAATTCAAGATATGCTGTGTGGAAAATGGCAGATTACCTTGCGGCAATCACATCATGGTTCCAGTCTGATAAGATATTGAAGGATGTGTGTAGGGGGAAAGGCCTTGACAGGTCCAGAAGACGTTAGAGATTGTTACCGTAGGGGCCAAGGTTCTAAAAAAAATGCTCCTTGCTCAGCTTGTGTGCTTTCTTAATCTGCTGCAAGAAGTTCTCAGTAACTGTATAATTCAAGAGCAAAGACTTTTGGTTTTAAAGAACTGTCCAGGGTAGGACACTGATGAGTCTCTTGTGCAGACAGCAGTCTCAAGGCGATGCAGTCGCAGCTCTGCCAGCACATACGGAGTTCAAGGTTAATTACACAGTCCCTGTCCTTTCTTCACAAATATGCTGAGCTGTAGCATCCGTTGCCATGTGCCACTGCACTGACAGTCCTCTCTCTCTCTCTCTCTCTCTCTCTCTCTCTCTCTCTCTCTCTCTCACATATACACAAGCTCAGACAGCTTCTTCCCCCGCCCACTCCTTCCTTCTCCCATCTCCTTCGGTCCCAATCCTGCATCTTTTGAGGATACAGACTCCCCAGTGTCCCTACCGCACAACCCTCCACATGCTTCCTCAGAACACCTGGTGGTTTTGCCCACTTCTGCCAACACTCTAGTTCAACTTCTCTTACATGCTAAAACCTCTTAGCCGGGCAACCTGAGAACCAACCCTCACCCACACAGCAGTTCTCATGGCCCCCGTACCGCTGAATTAGAGACCAGCACTTGTTGATTGAAGCCAAGCTTGGTGGTACAGATCTGTAATCTCAGCTAGTAAGGAGGCTAAGGCAGAAGGATTGTGAGGTCAAATATAGCATAGGCTGAGCTATAAAACGAGTTCTAGTTCCAGAGAAACAGGGAGATTCTCTCACTCAAAATAAGTGTGCTGGGTGTGGATCTCAGCAGCACGATGATAGCCTTAGTGAGCCTGAAGTCCTTGGGTTAGACCTTTGGCTCATAGAAGAATAAAAGTTACTGAACACACAGGAGAGAGAGAGAGAGAGAGAGAGAGAGAGAGAGAGAG
>JADRCD010224938.1:13981-29820 GCA_019843815.1 Montemys delectorum | reverse complement strand
CACCAAAAAAAAAAAAATCTTTTGTTAGAGAGATATCTGCTGGGCTAGCATCAGGCATCTTTTCCCATCTCTTTCTACCTAATTTCTCAAGACAGGATCTTCTGCTCTACCTTGCCAGTGCTGGGATTGCAGGTGGACTCTGGTTGTCTTTACGTGAGTCCTAAGACTAGAACTCGAGTCCCCATGCTGGCATGTCAGGTCCTTTATGGACTCTACCATCTCCCCAGCCTTCCTGTTGGGTTTTGAATTCCACTTACAGGCTTTGAGTGACACAACCCTAAAAACCATGGTGTGTCTTAATCAAATCAAGAGTTAGGTGTCCCTTAAATCTAAACAATATAACATAATTTTATCATGTTGTGACCTCTAGAATGGTTAACTCAGTAGAGGTTGCATTATGGACCCATGCCTACAGGACAGGCAGGGACCAAGGAAGACACTTGATTTTTTTTTTTTTTTTATGAGTACACTGTAGCTGTACAGATGGCCAGATGGCCATGAGCCATCATGTGGCTGCTGGGAATTGAACTCAAGACGGCCCCACTCACTCCAGCCCCTCTCGCTCCAGCGTAACACACGTGGCTGTCTTCAGACTCACCAGAAGAGGGCATCAGATCTCATTACGGATGGTTGTGAGCCACCATGTGGTTGCTGGGATTTGAACTCAGGACCTTCGGAAGAGCAGTCAGTGCTCTTACCTGCTGAGCCATCACGCCAGCCCCAGGAAGACACTTTGTCCACTCTCCTCTCAGTAAACTCCTGCAACTGAAATGTGTCATACTCTTCTTAGACAGTTCTGCTCCGACCCAGTCCTCTCCTTGAGAGGGCCTAAAATCTCACACATCCCCAACATCAACTGCAGAAATATTAACTAGACATCCCCAAGGAGGAGAGCAGAGTCATGCTGTATTCAACACCAGGTAATGTTATTCTCTATATTTTCCCTCCCTCCCTCCTTCCCTCCTTCCCTCCCTTCCTTCTTTCTTTCTTTCTTTCTTTCTTTCTTTCTTTCTTTCTTTCTTTCTTTCTTTCTCTCTTTTATTTCTTTCAACAGAATTTCACTATGTGGCATAGGCTGGCTTCAAATGCATGGTCCCCTTGCCTCAGCCTCCTGAATGTGGATATTATAAGTGTGTACATTAGCTCTGGCACCTACATCACATTCTCAACATTTCTTCCTCTCTTGCTTCTTTTGCAGGGCTGCCTAGTACTCCTTTTGTTCCCTCCCACCATAAGCCGGTTTCTGTACCCTCACCCCTCTGGTCTTTTGGATCCTACCCCTAGCCTTCCTCAGCATTGGCTGCACCTTGTGATTCTTGGGGCACCTCTAAAGCAAATCAACGCCAGAGTCCATCAGTTGCTGACCCAATCCTTCCTGGGAAGATCTGAGACCTGAAGCAGTGTTCTCTATGGCTTCCAGTGGAACTTCTTAACTTTGAGGCTATGCAGATTCTCCTTCCTGCTGCCTCTGAAGAAAGCCACAGAGAGGTTCTCCCCTGTCACACTGAAAACCTTGCATCCAGACATGCTCAGAGTCTTGTTGTTCTAAAAGGTTAAGAATTCTTCTCATGAGAGGTCAATTTTTAAAAAATTTACCTCTACCACAGTAAGTCAAATATAAGAAATGCCAAAAATGAAGGCTAAGGCTAAATTATAAGGACCACTCACAATTTACAACAATAAAAATACATGGTCTATCAATACACTTCATTACATGAATCATATCACAAATTCTATGACAGAATAAAGTACTTTATAAGTGTAAGATATTGGGTATATTTTGTGAAAAGAATGACTATAGTAACTTCACCTGACTTTTATTTAGAAACACTTCAAGCAGAGAGAAAAGTTGAATCTTACAAAAAATACCAATACATCCCCTGCCTAGACCCCTTGTTGTTGGTATTTGTCGTGTGCTTTCTCTCCCCTCTGTTATGTTCACACCAGTGTGTTTGTTTTCCCCAACTACAAACAACTTGTTTCTTAGCAACTGGTACCTACGTGACTCAGAGCATCATCGTCATACCCAGGACCTCAGCCTTGCTCCCATCATAAGGTCAATATGCACAGTTATTCAACTGTCTCCCACTATCCCAAAAATGTCAGCGCAACTTTGGGTCTGTCTGTCTGGTTTTGAAATCCAGCATCCCATCAAGGGGCATGCGCTTGTCTCTCTCGTCTAGAACAGTCCTACACCCCCACTGTTACCCTAGGGTGTGTAGTGTGCTTGCTCTTCTTCATGATTAAGTTTAGGGTAAACATTTTTACAAGCACTGGGCGGTGCTGTGCCCTTTGTCATGTCAGCAGGTACATTGCGTCAAGCTGTCCCGTTGTTGATTGTGAAGTGTGAGGTGTCAGATGACAACTCTTTCAGTTGTCATTGTTGTTGTTCTTGAGGAAAACAACCCAACTTTTCATACAATAGATTCTGATCATGATTTTCCCCTTCTGAAACTCCTCTCATATCCTCCCCACCTCCCTGCACAACCCCCCTTTATTATTCCCTTCCTTCTCTTTCAAACAAACAAAAAGTAAAATCAAACAAGGGGCAGGGCCCAGGCCCAGGGGTTAGCTGCATAACACAAAATGAACTCAATGGCATTTGGGTGGCATTTTGGTTTCATTTCACTTTGTTTGGCTTTTTTTTTTTTCTTTTCTTTCTTTCTTCTTCTTTTTTTTCCCTTTCTGGTCTTGTTTGTTTTGATTTTGGTTTTTTGTGGAGTGTGTGTGTGTGTGTGTGTGTGTGTGTGTGTATGTGTGTTTTTCATGGGTGATTCCAGACTTTTCTAAGACAGAAACCCGTTAACCCTGTGCAGTTAACAAGCAGGCTACAGGTGACCCTTCAGAAAGCATTTGCTAAAAGCCTTTCCCCAGAAACGTCTTGCCTAATACATTGGTTGAGGATCCTTTTCTGACTGACTGGGAAGTGCTCCATAGCAACATAAAATAAAAGTTGAGTGTGGTGGTATCTGTAACCCTAATACCAGGAAAGTGGACAGAGACGGCTGAAACCCTGGAGCTCACAGGCCGACTAGTCTAGCCAATTAGTGAGCTCAAGGTCCAATTAGAGATCTTGTTTCAACAAATAGGGTGGAAAATAGTAGAAGAAAACACTGATGTACATCTCTGGCCTCCACATACATAATCACGTGTACCTGCACACACTTGTTCACACACACACACACACACACACACACACACACACACACACATGAATATAACACAGGGCCTCGTAGTAGAGGTTTGGATGAGAAGGTTCCTCCATCAACTGTTATTTGAACATACAATTCTCAGTTTGTGGCACCTTTTGGAGAGATTTAGAAAGTATGCCCCTATTGGAGGAAATGTGTGGCTGGGGTGGGCACTAAGTGCTTAAGGCCTCTCCCTCATTGAAGTTTGTTCTCTCTGCTTTGTGTTTGAAGTTCAGGATGTGAGCTCAGCATCCTGCTTTCAGCCACTATGCCCACCTGCTGCCTCTGCCCTACCATTACAAACTCTAACCTGAAAGCCAGAACTAGAAGCCAAAATAAACTTTGTCGACCTAAAGTTGCCTTGATCTTGGTGTTTTATCATAGCACAGAAAATAACTATTGTACTCACACACGCACACACACACGCACACACGCACACACACACACACATACACACACACATACACACACATAAACACACATACACACACACTCACACACACACATACACACACATACACACACATACACACCACACACATACACACATACACACACATAAACACACATACACACACACTCACACACACACACATACATACACACACCACACACACATCACACCACACACACACACACACACACACACACACACACTTAAATAAAAAAAAAAAAAAAAACAAAGCTGGTTGGTTGGGAAGCAGAGGCATGAGGATCTCTGAGTTCAAGGCCAGGCTGATCTACAGAGCGAGTTCCAGAACAGCCACAACTACACAGAGAAACCCTATCTCAGAAAAACCTAACCAACCAACCAACAATAACAAATGAGAGCATAAAGTCACATGCTAATTGACTTTTACTGATGATGTGTAGGACCTGATTTTTAACAGCCAGTAAAAGAGCATTAAGTCTTCAGGAATTTGTAAAGCCAAATGTTACAATATTCGTTATTTAAAATCACCCAACTGCTCTTGGGAGTGAAGGGAAGCTGTGACTCAGGTGATCTGAGTGTCCCACACGCATGTCCTCCAGCATTTATAATAGGCTACATGTGTTCTAGCGAATAAAGATGGCCAAAGTCTCAAATGCCTCTGAGAAAGGAGACAAATGGTCTTATTTCTTACTCACATCAGTTTAAATGCTAAGCTCTGGCATGCAGGACACTCAGAAGGGTCAAGAACCATGCAGGAGGAACACTGAGGGCTTTAGAACTCATGGAATGCTAGCCACAATCATGGTGGGTGTGCCCCTGAGATTTTTTTCACCAGGCTTTCAAGCCCCTCAAAGGAATTCTTCATCAGCACCCTAGGGAGCATTCTCACTAGCCCCAGACAATCACTGACTCTATGCCCTGTCTCAGTTTATCCTGGATGTCAAAGCTTGTCTTTGACATGAAAGTTAGCAGGGAGGGTTGCTTATTTTAGGTGCCATGGGTGAAACCCAGGACCTCATGCATGCTCCAAAAGTACTTGACTAGTCTTGTTGCTTGCACTTTCAAAAAGGACATGATTTAGAGCCCAGAGGAATGAGGAAAGTTGCCAGGACCCACTATCACTGAGTTTGGTCTGCCAGGCCCTGGTTTTGAAGACCAGGGTGGTAAGTAAACTGTCAGGAGAGGGGGCATCAAAGGATTCAAAAGAGGTGACCTGCTGAGCCCCTTAGAGAGCCTCTGTGGTGGAGGTGAGCTGGAAGAAGGCAGGGCCTCCTTGGGAAGAGATCACATGGCAAGTGATGCTGATTGAACTCATCCATTCCTCCCTGTGCATCTCTGAGGCCCCAGCCGGAGAAGCCAGAGGTAAGCTCAGGGGTTCCTGTGTGGCCACACTGTGGAGTCTTTAATGCATTGCCTGTTTGCTCTTCCAAGATTTCTGCTTTGGGAGCACAAATCAATTTGACTTTCTATTCTGACTACCTCATCTTTCATCTAAATGCTGGAGAATATGAAGTGATGGGCCCCCAGAGAGACCTTGTTTTCCATGCCAAGCCGCAAAGGCTGTTAAAGGACTAGATGTAAGTGGCAGCCTTAATCTGGTGACAGCCATCAGAGATACATTCGGTCAAGTGCTCACCAAACCCCACAGTCCCAGGACACCATTTGAAGCCTCAGTCAGATTTGACTTATTTCCCTGCAGGGAGTTTCCAAGGTTCTTGCTGAGCCATGGGGGCCCACTAATACCAGCAAGAACAGTTCGCATTCTCTGGACCTTTGCTGTGTACCAGTTGCTGTTCCTTATACTTTTCACATATTTATGATTCAGCCTTTATTATAACTCCATAAAGTTGTTAATATCACCATTACACATGAAGAAAGTGATGTATGGAAGGGCTGGTGAGTTACACAGCAGGTGTTTAAGTAGAGCTGACATGCAAACTCAAGCATTCTGTCTCCCAGCTGGTTTATTTTGATACACAATTTATAGTTATTACAATTAAGGTGCCTTTAAACATATATTAGAAAGTAACAGTATTGCTGATGATCTAAGGTAATAATTTTAATAGTTAACTATGGAGATTTCTGTCCTTTGAATCTTTGTCTTTTTAAAAATTAATTAATTAGATTTTTTTAAAGATTTATTTATTTTAATGTATGTGAGTAGCTATACAGATGGTAGTGAGTCTTCCTGTGGTTGTTGGGAATTGAATTTTTAGGACCTCTGCTCTCTCTGGTCAACCCCGCTCACGCTGGTCGGCCCCACTCACTCAGGCCCAAAGATGTATTTATTATTATACATAAGTACACTGTAGCTGACTTCAGATGCACCAGAAGAGGGCGTCAGATCTCATTACGGGTGGTTGTGAGCCACCATGTGGTTGCTGGGATTTGAACTCAGGACCTTAAGAAGAGCAGTCAGTACTTTTACCCCCTGAGCCATCTCGCCAGCCCCAATTAATTACATTTTTAAATTAATTTTAAATTTTAATTATTAATTATTTTTATCTTTGTGTTTGTTGCCTGTGTGTCATTTTTTGCCTCAATGAAGGACAATGAAGTAGAATGATTCAGGACAAAGAAGAATCTTGGTTTGGCTTCTGAGAGGAACCAAGGTGAGGGAAGCGGGATGGTTTGGAAGCATGCAGACTGTGGGAGCTGGATTGGACGAAGGAACAGTGGTTACAGGTAGGAAATATAAAGAGCAGTATTTCCAAAAGTGCACCCTGCTTTTGTTCCCATGTCTGGTCAGGACTGATGTGACAAGACCCCCCAATAGGTTTACTAACTCTACAAGGAAAGATGGCTCATCAGGACAAGATGCTTGCTGTGAGCTTGATAACCTGAGGTCAATTTGCAGGACCCACATGAAAGAACAAAAGAACCAACTCCCACTGGCTGTCCTCTGAGCTCAGCAGACATGCGGTGACAACTGGGCTGCTTGTACATAGAGCATACAAAATAGATAAATACACAAAAATTAATCTACAACCCTGAAGAGGATGACTCCAAACAGGAACAACTGAGTGAAGTATTCAAGCACGTATCACCTTCGGGAGTCAAAAGGCAGGAAAGAACCTAGGTGGGCAGAGGTTACTCTAAGGTCAGGGACAAGAATCCAACCCAAGAAAGACTACTTTCTGCAAGGACCACACTGAAGAGACACACAGCCCCACCTCAGCCCTGTGGCAGGACCACAGAAGAAGCTGGAAGAGCACAGGCTTGACTGGGAGAGCAGCCACCCAGCAGCAGGCTAGGACTCGGGACAGAAAGTCACAGAACAAAGTCACTCTCTTCAGTTCTCCCTTTACACCTTGGGATTTGTATCCTGTGCCCACTTGGAGCAGCATGATTTTGAGACTATGAAATATATTGCTCCCAGGCCAGGGAAGAGGTGACTATGCCATCGTAGGCAGAACCTGTGAGCCTAGTACTTCAAAGGTTGGAGGCAGGAGGATCTGGAATTTAAGAACATCTTCGGCCTTCTACAAAGTTTGAGGGTAGCCTGGGCTACACGAGAGTCTGTCTTTAAAAAGAAAGATTGTTAACTGAGGTCTGTAAATTCCCAGAAACTTGGCTAAAACCAATTGCCCTTCAAAGCCTGGCCTCAGTAAGTTCCTGTTTGCTTTCCCCCAACAGACTATCTCCTTGCTGGGGTTCAGCTTGTGGAGTCCTCTCTACCAACCCCACTATTCCTATGTCTTAGTTAATGGTTCTATTGCTCTGATGAAACACCATGGCCAAACCAGCTTGTAGGAGAGAGGTTTATTTGTCCTACACTTCCACATTGCTGTTCATCATCAGAGGAAGTCAGGACGGGAACTCAAACAGGTCAGGATCCTGGAGGCCGGAGCTGATGAAGAGGCCATAGAGGAGTGCTGCTTATTAGCTTGCTTTGCATGGCTTGTTCAGCCTGCTTTCTTATAGAACCCAGGACCACTAGACCAGGATGGTAGCACCTACAGTGGGCTGGGCCCTCCCCCATCAATCACTAAGAAAATGCCCCATAGATTTGCCTACAGTAGATCTTAGGGAGACATTTTCTCGATTGAGGCTCCCTCCTCTCTGATGACTCTGGCTTCTGTCAAGTTGGCATAAGAGTAGCCAGCCCATGCTTCAGTCCACATCCATTATGTATCTTTGTGGGTCCAGGGCTCAGAATATTTCTGGGAACTCGATGTAGCTAGTGCGTCCATACCACAGACCTTCCTCAACTGTCATCCCTGATTCTATGGGAAGTATCTGCAGCTTTGTTTGTGGCCTCATCTGGAGGGTTGCCTCTGGGGTCTTTACCCTACCAGGAAGCCTCTGTGTTGATCCTCCAATTTGAAAGGCAGTTGCAAGGCAGGGCTGCAATTCTCCCATCTAGAGGTGGTCATCACAGAAACAACGAAGAGACAGATCTATGTAAACACGCCAAAAAGATCAAGGGTTCCAACTGCGACCAACAGGATGTGAAATCTAAAAAGTCAACTTAAAAAGACAGTTATGTTTCCTCTCTCAAGTCCACCACTCTCACATTCTTGTATTCTAGAAATTATCTTGTATTTTTGTGAAAGGACAAAAGAAGACAGATGATACCATGAGAACTGGAAGAGGTTGCAGGGGAGCTATACGCTGGGGACCTGGATGCCCCCTGAACTGAGAGCACTGGGCAAAAGCCTAGAGTAGTCAGGAGCCAGCTGCTAAACCTTTGATGCTCTGAAAGTCAATCCACTGACCTATTTTATTGCCCAACTCCAGAAAAGATCTGAAATAGAGAACTTCACCAAAGAGAAGTCTGTTATAAAAATCAAGAAGCCAAGGGTCAAAATGTGGGGATTTAGTTAGTTGGTTGGTTGGTTGGTTGGTTGGTTGATTAGTCGGTTGGTTGGTTTGATTCAGTTTGGTTTTTGAGACAGGCTAGCTTAGAATCCTTTATATAGCCCAGTTTGACCTTCAACTCAGAACAATCTTCCTATCCTGTCTGTTACACAAACATACACACACACACATATGCAGAACTACACCTTCATAAATCTGTCTCTTTTGAAGGCCTGAATCTAGATTGCTTTTGATAAAAGAAATCTAACTCATCTCTTTACTCTTCCTAGCACCTAACAGACACCTTAGGATCCTTCTTTCTTCCTTTGCTTCTATCTATCTATCTATCTATCTATCTATCTATCTATCTATCATCAATCTCCATTATCTATGTATCTATCTATCACCTATCAATCTATGTATCTATCATCTATCTATAGCCATTATCTATGTATCTTTATATCCATCACCTATCAATCTATGTATCTATGTATCATTCATCTATCTATATATCCATCTATCATCTATCTGTCCTTCCATCTATCAATCTATGTATCATTCATCCATCTATCATTTATCCATCATCTATCTATCTCCATTATGTATGTATGTATGTATGTATGTATGTATCTTATCTATCTATCTATCTATCTATCTATCTATCTATCACCTATCAATCTATGTATCTATCATTCATCTATCTATCCATTTATCTATCATCTATCCATCTATCTATTCATCACCAATCATCTATCTATCCTTCCATCTCTCTATCTACTTATCTACCCACCTACAATGCTGGGGGTTGAGCCTAGGGGCTTGCACTTGCTAGCAAGCAGCATATCCTCATCACACTTTTTACTTTTTTTTAAAGCACAAGCTCTTAGTAACTCTCCCAGCCTAGCTTTGAACTTTCTATCATTCTACTTCAGGCCCTTTGACTTGCTGGGATTACAGACCTGCGCCAGTACTTCTGACTACCTGTTCCAAATTTTCATGGAAATACTGTTGGCCATTACAGAGGAGCTGATGTTTTGGCACGTGTTTCAGGAAGCAGATTTGGAATAAGGTAACAACTCTGCTAGAAAGGCCATCCACAGGAGAAGGGGAGCCCTGCTGCTGCTGGAGGCAGAGGATGAAGGGCAGCAGCAGCAGCAGCAGCAGCAGCAGCAGCAGCAGGGATAAAAGCAGTGAGCAGCTCTAGGCTGATCAACAAATTCCCATCTCATTTACGGAATAAGCATCCCTGGGGACTGGAGGTAAGAGGGTTACATCATGTGTATGCTATTGGGTATACAGAGGAAGGGGAGAAAGGTTAAGGAGAGAAGAGAGCTCATGTTGGATGAATTGTGCTGGGATGCTAGGTAGCAAGAGAGTCAACAGTGTTCATTGTCTGTGTTATACATCACGATATGCTGTATAACAAGCGTCCCCCAAATTTAATCATTTGCATCCTTAGTTCCTTGCTTCCATTCACGTGCTTGTAGGTCCACTGGAGATTGGCTGATCCTGACCCACTACTTCCACAAATTTTAGTTGGCTTTTAGCCACATCTTTAGATAGGGCTCTGAGGGTGTGTCCTTGCTAGGGAAATGAGAGAGAATAAGAGAGCAGGTTCATTGTGTAAATGTACCACATTTTCTGTATCCATTCCTCTCTTGAAGGACATTTGGATTCTTTCCAGCTTCTGGTTATTTTAAATAAGGCTGCTATGAATACAGTGGGGGCATGTGTCCTTGTTATATCTTGGAGCATCTTTTGGGTATATGCCCAGGAGTGGTATAGCTGAGTCTTCAGGTAGTACTATGTCCAATTTTCTGAGGAACTGCCAGACTGATTTCCAGAGTGGTTGTACTCACAGGAGGAAATACAGAGACAAAGTATGGAGCAGAGACTGAAGAAAGGCCATCCAGAGACTGGGGATCCATCCCATATACAGTCACCAAACCCAGACACTATTGTGAATGCCAAAAAGTGCTTGCTAACAGGAGCCTGATATAGGTGCCTCCTGAGAGACTCCCCCAGAGCCTGACAAATACAGAGGCAGATGCTCACAGCCAACCATTGGACTGAGCACAAGGTCCCCAATGGAGAAGTTAGAGAAAGAACTGAAGGAGCTGAAGGTGTTTACAACCTCATAGGGAGAACAACAATATAACCAACCAGACCCCCCCCCCCCGAGCTCCCAGGAACTAAACCACCAACCAAAGAGTACACATGGAGGGACCCATGGCTCCAGCTGCATATATAGCAGATGATGGCCTTGCCATGCATCAATGAGAGGAGAGGCCGTTGGTCCTGTGAAGACTCAGTGCCCCAGTGTAGGGAAATGCCAGGGTGGGGAGGAAGGAGTGGGTAGGTGGGTGGGGCAACATCCTTATAGAAGCAGGGGAATGGGGACGGGATGGGGGGGTTGGAGGGGAAACCAGGAAAGGGGATAACATTTGAAATGTAAATAAAGAAAATATCCAATACAAGAAAAAATAGTAAAACACAACAAAAAACCAACAACAACAACAACAACAACAAAGAGGGCAAGTTCAGCCCCATAAACACACCTTGAGCCTTGGGCAACATCCATTGTCCAAAGAACTTCATACAGGTGAGGCCAGTGTGGTCAGGCAAGAGGAGGGGAGGAAGGCTATGTAATTGCCAAACAACTCTATTTTAAATGAAGTTCCATTGGATTCCAGACACGGCTCATGTTTATGTTGCCTATGGCTGCTTTCCTGTTAAAGCAGCAGAACTGAATATTCAGGATAGCCATCAGGACTTTTGAAGATGAAAATATTTACAGTCTGACCCTTCACTGAAAAGGTTCCCTGACTCGAGTTCTGGTGTACCAGGCCCAAAACCAGCCCCCGAGGCTCTTCAGGGCCTCTGAGAGCATTTGGTGACACAGCTCTCCTACTTTTCCTCTTCTGAGATTTTCCTTAAGTCTCAGTGAAGAACACAGTGGGGTCTGAACAGGAAGAAAATGGACTATACATTCAGATGGACTGAAGACCCTGACTTTGGTCCACAGATGGCCTTAATTAACCCAAGGCTGGCCCAGGTAGGGAACCCACGAGGGGATTGAACCGAGAGCTTTGTGTACGGTAGGTGTGCATTCCAACTGAGCTACACCCGATGGTGCATTTCTTATTAACACCATCCATCACTGCTCAGTGATTGATTGACAGCCTTAAGTAGTCATTGGCTAAACAGCTGTGGCCTCCCACCAGCATCAGTGCCCAGACTTGAGGATGCAAAGAACATATTCTCAGAAGATAGAGGGCCTTTGAGAGAATGCACTGTGACAAGGAGTGCAAGATGATTCTAAGGCTCCTCTAAACCAACACCAACCAGGAAGCAAATAGCTCTTAAAATTGGTCAGGAGTTCAAGGTGGAAATTTACTCTGGGTATTGAGCATCAACTACCAGGAAAGAGGCCTCCAACTGTATTTTCTCTCAGGACCCAGCCCTGAGGTTGCTGAGGTCATGCACTACATAGATCCCACTGTCTCCACAAGCTGCTGCCGAATGCAATGCTGAACAAGCCAGACTGATCCTGTTATGGAAAGAGGTTCTGTCCCTGTGAACATATATTTATTGAGGACCTACTGTGAGCCAAATTCTAAACTAGCCATTAGTCACAAAGCAGTGGACAAAATGGACAAAGACATTTGTCCTCATGGTGTCTCTAATTCAGTGTGTGCAGGTGGAGGAGCTCAGGGGAGATCAACAAAGAAGAAGGAATGGGCCGGGTGTGATTATACGCAATGGAGAGAGACATGGGAAGCCTGTGTGGCGGATGGACTGCAGGCTTAACACACAGAGAGTGCACTGAGAAAGTCCAGGAAGAACAGGAGTATCAAGGGTGAAGGAGTGAAGGGTGCATGTGTTCTGCGGGAAATGATCCCAGAAGAAGAGCTGAGGTTACAGATTCTGAAGTGGGATTGAGAAAAGACAGATTCGTCTCCCAGAATCAAGTCCTAGCCAGACCAGCTTTTAAACCAGATTGAATACATGGAGTTGTTGTTGCTTACTTTTTAATTGTTCTCAGGTAGTGACTTGCTTTTGCTATAGTTCCCAAAACAATTTATTTTTAATCGACAACTGTATTTCCCCTTATTTGTTCTGTTTCAAGTATCTAATAATACGAATAAGTATCACTGACATACATACATTTGGGAAATGAACACAGTTGATTCTTGCTCACTGCCAACAACAACAAAATCACAGGAGAGCTGGGGGAAGATACAACCCTATAATCCCAGCACTCAGGAAGCTGAGGCAGGAGGATTTAAAATTCAATGTCAGCTTAGGTTACAGAGCATGACCCTGTCCTCAAAAGCCAAGGGCTGGAGATGTAGCGTGGGGTACAGTACTTGCCTAGTATGTGTAAAGCTGAGTTATATCCACAGTAGGGTGGGGAGAGAGGAGAGACAGAAAGGGGGATCTGGGAGAATCGAGGGAAGGAGGCAGGGAGAGAGAGGAAGGAGAGAGGGGGAGAGAGAGAAGAGGGAAGAAGGGAGGGAGGCAGGAAGGGAGGGAGGGAGTATGCAAGAGAGAGAGAGAGAGAGAGACAAAGAGAGAGAGAGATCTTGAGCTGGAGTGCATAGACTTATTAAGGAGTAATGCTGAGAGTTTCAGGTCACTGGGGCCTCAGTATATGTTTTAGGAGGAGTAAGGCAATCTTAAATGTCACTAATGTGCTGTAAAGGTTTCCTCATGACTGGCCCAAGAGCAGCCCATCTCCAGTGCCCTGTCTTGGCTACTTTACTCATTGCTGTGACAATATACCTGACAAAAGCTACCTGCAGACAGGTTTATAAGAAGTCATACTTGGAAGACACAGTGCATTGTGGCCGGGAAGTGACAGCATAAGGAACAGAAGGTGGCTGGTCACACTGAGTCCACACTCGGGAAGCACCGGTGCTCAGCTCCCGTTTCTCCTTTTTATTTGGCTCAAGACTTCAGCACATGGGATGGTGTCACTTACATTTCCCACTTCAGTTAGCCCAACCTGGAACCTCCTCCACACACATACCCAGAGATTGGTGTCCTGGGTGATGTTAGGTCCTGTAAACCTGGAATCAAGAGTAGCTGTCACTTACCCAATGCTGCTTCTATCAATGCATCCCTACGCCTTGCTCCTGCTGCACCTGGAGCACCAGTTCCTTGATTCCTGAGTACGTCACCCTCAGGACCTTCAATATAACGTATTTATTATTATATACTGGTGCACTGTTTTAATGCTTTCTAAGAACTGGCAGCCTGGTGACATTGGACATCCCAACTGTCCCTGTTTAAAAAGCTAGCTTTTCCAGCCTTTCTTCCTGGCCTCATTGTCTTTCAATTGGGCTTCTAAAGGCAAACTGTGGTCTAAGTTCTGAAGCCTAGCAGTAAAGGCAAGAAGTTGGTTTTTTGTTGTTGTTGTTGTTGTTGTTGTTGTTGTTGTTGTTGTTTGGTTTTGGTTTTGTTTTTTTTTGTTTTTTTTGTTTTTTTTTTGAGACAGGGTTTCTCTGTGTATCCCTGGCTGTCCTGGAACTCACTCTCACTCTGTAGACCAGGCCGGCCTCAAACTCAGAAATCCACCTG
The DNA here is from genome assembly GCA_019843815.1 of Montemys delectorum. Lineage (NCBI taxonomy): Eukaryota > Metazoa > Chordata > Mammalia > Rodentia > Muridae > Montemys > Montemys delectorum. The sequence continues at coordinate 15,813 of JADRCD010224938.1, read as the reverse complement.
CCTCTGCCTCCCAAGTGCTGGAATTTAAAGGCGTGCGCCACCACCACCCGGCAAGAAGTTGTTTTTAATGAGCAATTCCATTCTTCAGACTGATGGCTGGCCCCTTCCCATGGCTGGTTGTGTGTCATGGAGAAACCTCCATGTTATCCTAAGCCCATTCCATCCATGATGGCCAGAATCCCCTGCCAGTACATGCCCTAATCTGCTAGTGGAAGCCACTGCTCTGGGAGGATCCTCACATTGGCCTGACTTGAACCCAATGACATTGTTTTGGGTAATACTCACACCAGAGTCCAGGCCCCAACCCAGATGCCAGTAAGCACCACAAAAGATAGGATTCCAGTTCCAACAACCATCTGGCTTCCCAACACCATATACCCTCTATTTATCGCTAGCCTTTGAAGCCTTAGCCCGAACCAGTTAGGGTGACTTTGGGAAGGGATCTAGCCTGTGAAGATAGGTCTTGCTTCCTGTGATGGTTAATGCTGACTGTCAAATTTACAGGCTCTGGAATCGCCTAGGAAACGTGCTTTGGAGGATTCTGTGGAGGAGGTTCTAGAGCAAGCAAATTGAGGTAGAAAGATCTAAACTTTCCTGTGGGTAGTACCGTCTCAAGGGCTGAGGTCCTGGACTAGACCGAAAAGAAACAGCAACCTGAGTATCGTATCCGCATCTCTGTGCTCCTTGCTGGGCTATACATGTGACCAGCTTCCTCTAGGTCCTACGCCCAAGCCTTCCTCACTATGATAGACTGTAGCCTCAAATTGTAAGCCAGAATAAACCCTTTCTTCCTTCTTTAACTCATTTTTATTGGGTATTCTGTCATAGCAACAAGAAAAGTAGCTAATGCACTACTATGCTCCCAATCTCCCCTGCTCATCCGGTTCCTTCATCCTTCCTGAACTTGCTTCATGCCGATACTCCGTGCAGCCTCTTCCCCATCACAGGGGCTGTTTGCTCACTTGTTTGAATTCATAGAACAGTTCCTCTCACTCCTAAAAGTAGATGCTATGCCTGTCAGACTTCTGTCGCCTGAGTCTGTTTCTCCACTAAGCAAGAGGCTGCTAGAGGGAAGAGTTGGACTTGCCCCAGCCTCCCCACTGTACCCAGAACAGGCTGCTGCATGGCCTACATCTCAGCAAAGGTTTATGTACCGCACTGAAGATGTTTCTGGTGAGAAGAGACCTAAGCATCTCTCTCAGAGCTCTGAGACATTGGTATCTATTCTCTTCTCACAGATTAAAGGCTGCAGGGTGACTGGGGGGTGCAGTGGTCCCGCTTCTCCATTGGCAACCTACTGAAGACTTGCAGCCAGCAAGCCCAGGGCACTGTTGGTGAGAAAGTGAGGCACTATTTTAAACAAGGAAGAGCTGTCATAAGATGAAGATTAAACATTTGTGTTTTTTCTCAAAACATGAAAAGTTGGCCATCTTCTACACCGGGACCAATCTGAATCTCTGGCATTGGATAGGCTCAGCTTGGGAGGGACAGTGTGTTTTACAACTGTTTGTGGAGAGAAGGGGTAGCCCAAAGGAGCCAAAGAAAGATCTATTGTTGGGACCCAATGGACTGAGGTGTCCACCTGGAGAAAGGTCAGTGTCTCTGGGGTGCTCATGCCAAGGTCACAGAAGGCAGCTTGTTCTTAAGGTAAACAGTATTAGGCATGTGGCAGTTAAGAGGCTCTTTTGCAATCAGCATAATTCAGATGCTATAAACAGGAGGTGGCAATGGCAGGAGACAGAGCACAGAAGGACCAGTTGGCTTTGATCTCACATGCATAAATCACCTCCCATGAGACGTGTGTGAGTGAGTGTGTGTGTGTGTGTGTGTGT
>JADRCD010224937.1:7101-21788 GCA_019843815.1 Montemys delectorum | reverse complement strand
TGTGCTGTGCTGTGCTGTGCTATGCTGTGCTATGCTGTGCTCTACTCTACCATGCTATATTATACTATTTACTATATACTATATGCTATATTATAGTATAGCTACATAGTATAGCTCTAGTATAGGATATGCTATCTTATACTACACTATTTGCAATACTATACTATATGCTATGCTATAGGATATGCTACTCTATAGGATATGCTATGTTATGCTATACTGTGCTATATACTATATATTATGCTAGGCTGTGTTATATTATACTATATGCTATGTACCATATTTTATGGTTTATTAACTACACTATACTATATATACTATACAATACAATACTATACTCTGGTGTACTGATGATTGAAAGAACCATTCTTTCCCTCAGTTTCCCTGTAATGAAATGGGATAATGAAACACATGCCTCCTTAGTAGTCGTGTGCAGAGGAATCAAAGCAACAACAACATGTGAAGTGCGCAGTTCTGCCTGGTCCATGGCGGCATCCAGTGCACATTCACAGTCCCAGAAAGGCATGCCCTTGGAGGCTGCAGGATGCTGTTTGTCCTTTGCCAAACAACCTTTCGCTATAGCTGTAGGAATTATGTCCCTGAGACAGAAAAACTGGGGATCTGGCCTGTATCCTGGCTCTTGCCCCATGACCTCGTGTCCCTTCTGTGAATCTTAGTTTTCAGATCTAAACACATGTTTGTTGAAAAGTTTGTTTCTCCAATTCATTTCCCTACCTCCTTTACACTGTTACTGTGGATATCTACAAATTCCCCTACTACCACTTACTCAAGAGTTTTATTTTTTTATTCCTTTGCTCAACACACATTCTTTGTTACAATCAGTGTGGTGGCACATGCCTGTGGTGACAGCACTCAGGAGAGTGAGGTAGGAGGACTGTGAGCTTGGCCAACTGGACCACACAGCAAGCTCCAGCCGGGCTCAGGCTATCCAGCGGGATTCTGCAGCAGAACTCTGTTTTGTTGAGCCCCAGCTGTATCAAGCATTCTCTCAGCCAGGGGTGCCGCTGTAGATAGCTTTTACCTAATAACCACTGCACACCCTCCCTGAGCAATAATAACCACAAGCTCACAAAGGACTAAGCTAATGTTAGGTATTTTTTCAAATGCATATTAAAATAAATGTCTAAATATCAGATGAAAATGGTCCATTGAGATCCCCTGAAATCTCAAGTGTGGTCAGGGATGCAAAGTGGATAGTTTTGGACCTCGGACTTGTGTAGCATCCAAGCTCCACTGTATGTGAATGTGCAGTTCTGAATTCCTGGAGGGGAGGGTGACACGGCTCATCTTCCTCTCTTCCAGCCCACTCTGCCACAGAGATGAACAGAGTGACATTAATTGAGTAATTATTGAGAATTACAAGAACTTTTTCTGTGCCTGCAAGGAGGGCTCTGTCAGTTTGAGAACATACTTGAACTTCCTGGTTCTCTGTTTGCAATTCACAGCCCAAACTTCTTCCCGTCAATAAAGTGGTGTGTTTGTTTACACCTGGGTGAAGATATTTTCATCTTCAAAGAATATTACCAACTCACAGTGACCTCTCTACTTCGCATGGGAAGAGACTCCCCAAAGCCCATACTCACCCAACCAGACAGCTCTTGCTAAACACATTTAGCACATTGTGCATAAGGAGTCAAGAGTGATGTTCAGAGCTGCCTTTGAAATCGTTTTTTTAAAGGACTTGAAGGGAAAACTTTCCCACCAATCAATTAAAATTTTCTAAAACTTCAGTAGAAAAAATAGGTTAAGGACATGAACTGGTAATTCACTGGAGAAGAAATATAAACAAGTAATCAGCATATGAAAAGATGCTCAAGTCCTGAATAATCAAAGAGAATGCAAATTATAACAAGGATGCTCTAAGGCTTTTCTCCCTTTTGTTTCAAATTAAGCAAGGGTCATGGAGTCTAAGCAGGTGAAGATACTGACACTTGATGCACAAGCCTGGTGTCCCCAGTTTCCCTGGGACCCACAAAGTAGAAGGTGAGAACTGAGTCCTGCAAGCTTTCATCTGACTTCCACGTGGTGTGTGTATGCATGCACACATGGGTGTGCATGTACACACGCATCAAGAAAGAACATTGAAAAAGAATCTCTCTCCATCTCTGGAAAACTTGTGCCTCAGAGTCTTTGAAAAGGATAGCAATCACTGAAGAATTCCTTCTAGGAATCCACCTGTTGTAGAAGGAATCCACTCATGGTAGAAGACTATCCTAGGAGCCAAAGGCAGATCAGCTGTACCCGCTTGCAAGAGACCATCAAAGTAAGCCCTGGGGACTACTGATATTCCCTTACAGAAGAGCAGGCATGGAGAGTCGCTAGCCCCTCTCCTGAAACTCCAGATGGTTTCCCCAGCCAGCTATAGCAACTCTGCCCTAATTGCACATGACCTTGGGTCTCTGCTGGGGAAAGAGAATGTAGGCTGAGGAGATTAGCTGATGGGCAGCTACAGGGATATCACCATCCATGCTGTGTAAAATTTCCATTGCAGCTGCTTTGGGGTCCACCATACTTCTGTGAGCAACCCTTCACTCACTATCTGAAAGCCAACCCAACAAGCTCCTCTCAGCAGTTTCCCAGCAGGAACTTAGGTAAAACTGTACTAAAGTTCCCCATTGGGAACTAGTAAGGAGAGATAAACAGACTTTACATACATCTCTCCAGGGAAAGAAATTCCCAAACAAGAATATGAAAAGAAGGAACTCTTGAAAAACCAGGAGAAGAAAATTATGGCAGTTCAAACATGTTTGGTTTAAAAATGGAAGATTTCAGAATGTTCGCGGTCTACAGAGAAAAAAAAAACTTTCAACAGCAGCATTCAGAACATTTGAGGTTAGACAACTAGCTCTTCATGGAGAGTGTCATGAGTATTAGAGGATGTTCAGCAGCTGTGGGGACTGTCCTGAGCACTGGGCGTGGTCAGCCACATATTCCACTCTCTCCCTCCCATGCTGCCTACTCAGTCCAGTCACCATAAGCAGAATGTTCTTTGTCTTGCAGTGAAACCTGCTTCAGCAGTCACTGATACAAGGCTATCACATCACCAAAATGTCCAACAGCAACAAAAGAAACAATTTGTGATCTGCTAGCATGGTGAACAATTGTAGATTCATTGAACATATTGCTTTTAAAAAATATTTAATAACATGAAAACCTAATCATAATAAAATGATTATTTTTATTTTAATAAACAGATGTTCCTAGAAAAGCAGAAACCCCAACATCACCAAAAAAAAAGAAGTCAAGCTAGTGCCAAGGACAGCTTTCACTTCTGTTTTCCAGAAGTCCAGAGGTTCCCGTCTAAGAGTCTACCTCTGAGCAGCACCGGCAGTGCTGGTGTCTAGCTCTGTCTTACCTTAGCCTCCTAGTCACTGACCTCATCCACTGGCTGAGGCAAGTTTGTGGCCATCATAGCAACAGTCAAGGGGCTGAAAAGGGCTCTAGCATCCAGAAGAAGGTCAGTTCTCATTGACTGGTATTCCTTGTCCAATGGATATTTTTGTTCTTAAAAGTAAAAACATATGGCACACCAAGGCAGGAGTTTCTCCCTGCCCCTGACACGAAGTAATTGCTGAGGTTGGGGCTTGGCACTGAGCAGAATTTGGTCAGTGAGGTAAAGACAGAGATGAAAAAAAAATCCACCTGGCATAAGGAGCCGACCTACGTGGAAATGTTGTTTTGACTGGAGAGTTTGGCAAGCAAGCTTCAAATCAAAGTTACTGCCCTATCAACAGCCATGAAAACTCTCACTGCCTCATACCTCACACTTCCAAGGCAGGGCCTTCTGACAAGACAGTGCCACCTAACCTACAGATGCTCTGTGCACACACGGCCATCCACTTGTATGGAAGCCCAGATGGCAACAGGTCCCAAAGCTTTGGAGAAGAACCTAAGGGTTGCATGGTGCAGCCCTGGTCTGCAGCACAAATGTGTCTTGCTACATTGTCCTGTGAGTTTGCTGTCCTCCCTGCATCTCTGACATCCATGTGTGTAGAAACAATACATTGAGGAACGGCCCCTTGAGGAGGAATCCTGGTTCCATTGCTCAGTGGTCTCTATTGAGACCAAGATGATCACGTCACAGATTGATGCCATCCTCTCTGTGTCTACAGGATATGGATAACATCCCTGCTATGTGTAAAGTGTTTCAGACTGTGCCTGGGGCTTCTGGGAAGTAACGAATACATGGTATATCTAGTTAGTCTAGTAAAAGGTAATCAAAATACAGGCTTAGACTAAAGAGGAGAACCAGTCCTTCAAGATCTTTATTAAAAAGATTTATTCATTATTTATTATAATATTATATATTATGTGTGTAACTGTCTATGTGTGGTATGTGCATACGTGTGGAAATGTCTTCAAGGGTCAGAAGGGGTCAGATCCTTTGAGCTAGAGTGACAGGCAGCTGTAAGCCACCACACACAGATGCTGGGAACCAAACTGCAGCCCTCTGCAAGAGCAGCAAGTACTATTAAGACCTAAGCCATCTCTCCAGCCCTGGGACTCTGGGACTCTGGAAGCCTTTGCTCTCACCTGGCCTCATATAAGAGTAGATGGGAGAAAAGTCCCTTCTCTGACTTTCTGTTTGCCCACATCTTGGGTCATCCTAAGCATCTCTTAAACTGAAAGACTCCTGGTGACCTCCAACAGAACCAAAATCTGGACATATGGGCAGAGAGACGTGTTTATGGTTTTTGTAGGATGAGGGAAGCACTGGGAAGAATTCACTAAATTCTGAATTGGGACTGGCCAGGCTGCCATTCCCAACTCCAGATACATAAATGCACGGGTACACACAGATACACACTCCACACTCCCTTATGAGCCTGTGTGTGGTTACCTAATGATAGGTAGAATACTGAGCTGCCTAAGTACAAAAGCTGCCCGCCTGTTGGAGTTAGACATGACCACTGCTTTAGGGAAGAGTCTGGGACTTGCTTTAAAAATATCACGGGAAGGCTTAGAGAACACAGCTGGAAGCCCTGGCTAGTGGGTGCATACTTAGGTCATCTAGCTAGCGCTGATTTTTTGATACTTGATACTTTTCATTAGAGTTCGGGCATACTCATGCATCCCAGCCATGTTAGATCTGTTTCCTAGAGAGAAACTTAAATGAGGATTTGAATGTTAGTGGCTTATTAAAAAAAACAAAAAACAAAAAACAAAAAACAACATCAGGACAAGCAGGACATAGTCAGGATGCAGATAACACAAGGGAAAAGGAAGAAAAGCCCTCTTCAGTACAATAAATCCTCATGGATGATAAGTTCAATCGAGTTGAACAAGGGTCAAAAGAGAGCAAGGTAACTTACTGCTCATGTGATCTCAGGTGACCTAGTCAAGCTTCAGTAATTCTGCATCTGGTATTCATGAACCAAAGGCCATCTGGGAGCAGGGTACAAACTTAAGGCATTTCCAGATCCCCCGCCTCTCTGTCTGTCTGTCTGTCTCTGTCTGTCTCTGTCTGTCTCTGTCTGTCTGTCTGTCTGTCTGTCTCTGTCTGTCTCTGTCTGTCTCTGTCTGTCTCTGTCTGTCTCTGTCTGTCTCTGTCTGTCTCTGTCTCTCTATCTCTCTCTGTCTCTCTGTCTCTGTTTCTCTCTCTCCCTCTCTCTCTCTCTCTGTCTCTCTCTCTCTCTGTCTCTGTCTCTCTGTCTCTCTGTCTCTCTCTCTCTCTCTCTGTGTGTGTGTGTGTGTGTGTGTGTGTGTGTGTGTGTGTGTGTATGTGTAGGAGATGGGTGTGAGTGTGGGTATGTGCACATCTGTGTTTGCATGCAAATGCATATGCATGTCTGAAGGCAAAGGCCAATCTCAGGTGTCATTCCTCCGGACCACTATTATCATCATAATCACCATCATCATCAACTTGAGAAAGGATCTCTCACTGGCTGACACTTAAGACTGGCTAAGTCAAATCTCTGCCCCCCAGCACTAGCATTAGAAGCACACACCATAATGCCCAGTTTATATTTTTAAGTGGGTTCTGCATATCACATACTATTCATGTCATTTAGCAGTCACTCCAAGAGAAATTTGACAGATAGCAATGGAGGCAGGAAAGGAAAAGGGCCAAACCAAGGAAGGCAATGGAGGCAGGAAAAGAAGAGGGCCAAAGCAAGCAAGGCGCAATTTCAAGGCAAGTCTCAGCCTCAACTTGAGGCAAGAAAACTGGGCTGTCATATCCCTATGGTAGTTTAGTGTCCCAGGGTGGCTCCAATTGTCCAAGGAGATCTCCTGAACATAGTTTCTTAGGGAGACATGAATAAATGTCTACTCACCTCAGACAGAGCACCTATAACAGAAGAAACCATAATTCCTCCCAAGTTGAACTTGGTGAACCAATTAGTTTTGATGTTACTTTACAGGAACACAGTGGACCTGTAGGGAAAAGCCCTCCCTAGCATGGGCAATGACTCATAAAGTTGAATCCCTGAAGTTCTTTCCACAGCTTACATTCAGCTTCACAAAAACCTCTGCTCTCCCCAGCAATTATTTAGTGCTGTTATACAAGTCTTGTAAGTTTTAGGAACATATTCAACCTTGTAAGTTTCCTTAGCTTCCTGGGTTTCATGAGCCTTTTTTCATAAAACTCTCAGAGAGTTCAGAAGAAATCTCTGCCAATAGTCACAGGAGCAAAGTCAGAGGCAAAGTGCAAAGACTCCTGCCAAGAAAATCACAGGCAATCTAGATAAAACACAAGCACAAACCACCCAGGCATTGTCACACCTATCAAAGAGCAGAGCACCTTCTCAAACTTCAGTCTTAAAACCTGGACAACCAATTTCCTTCCTATTAAGGTGGAAAAAAGTCTTTTTATCTTTTTCTGATGTCCTAAAGATTATCTCTAGGACCATTTACAGGAGCTGATTACTTAAATATGGCTTTAATCTATGGGAAATATCCACTCTCCCACCTCTAAAGAGAAAGGCACAATTGAGTAACTTGCCTATAAAACTCCACTTTTATTCATACAGACATTAGTAAATAAGAAAGATTTGAAGTTCTCCCAACTTCAGAAAATTGAGCTCCTATTTTAGAGGCAAAATAAAAGGCATCTGAGGTTTAATGTAAGCCTCCACAAGAAGCCTGACTGAGAACAATTCAGGGACTCTGACGTTTGCTGATGCAGATCCTGAATCTCTCTCTCATTTCTTTCTTCTGCGCAGTATACCTCTGTTCATTTCCTTGGTACTAGAGGTGCCAAAACAGAGGATGCTTAAAGAGATGTAAATTTCTGTGTGGATGATGGATTGACAAGGGAAAATTGATTGGGAGGCCAGGTATCCCAGGTTGGAAAAGCCAGGAAGAATAGCAAATTCCATGTGGGATCTCTGCATGGAATAAAACTCTAGAGTCCATGTTAATTATCAGATTTTAAACACACACACACACACACACACACACACACACATATCAGTAACAAGTAGAAGAGGAAACCATATAAGGGCATGAACAGGAGCCAGTGGCTACAAATCAACACCATTAATCATTAATCATGCACCATTTGGTTATAAAGTTAAAGAGACTAGACAAATAGCTCCTGACCAAGGGAATTATTTTTGAAAGTGCTTAATCTAGAGAACAGAGTATAAAAGGCAACAGCCAGGGCACTCAGAGTTCCAACCACTTTCTGCTATTGGTTCCACATACAGCATATTATTTACCGAGGGCGCTACTGTGTATTCGAAACTATGCTACATCCATGTGAAAATTCTAAAGTATGAACCTGCCCATTTTTCAAAAGCAAAAGCCAACACTTTGGGAAATTAAGATTTCCAAGCTCACACAGCTATCCAGTCACAGAGATTCAACGATCCAAAGTCCCGCCCCTTGCACTTTCCTTCAGTGCTGGGTCTGGATCTCTCTGCTCCCCACTCCTGTGTGTCTGGAGGTTACTGTGGTCTCCTGCCTTAATAGGCTTGCAGAATGGCAAAATGGCACCCCCAAATTTGCTTGTAATTAATACCCAAAAGTCACTAACTCACTGGAGATGAGAGCTCACCATTATCCATTACTGCATTCAGTAGGACCTATGCCACCTGCCGGAATGTCGATATCTTTTGGTTCAAATTCATTACTAAATTTTATTTAGAAGTGAGAGGGCACATATCGTGGTGACTATATAGAAGACAGAGGCCAACCTCCTTCCACCATGTGAGATGTTAAGATTAACTCAGGTACTTAGACTTGGCCACAGGCTCCTTTGCCTGCTAAGATAGTTCATCAAACCTTGACTCAACATTTTAAAGAGACAGGCTATCTTTTCACCATTTCTTCTGTGAGAATGGAATAGCAGGAATATAGGGCAGGAGCAACTGGACTGTGCATTGGATATGGAGAGTGAAGAGTTAGGTTCCTATATTAGTCTCATCTGTTTGTTCATAGTATACCTTCCCAAGTTCCAGGGATTCACTAGTGAAGGAGAGCTTACACCATCAAGAGTTCGCCCTGCCTAATAGACACTCAGGGAAGCCATCACATCAGCAGGACAAGTGCTGTGAACAATGCAAGAAAATGAAAAACATCTTGCAGAAGGGGGTACCTGGTCTGGCCTAGAAAGTTAAGGGAGACAGACAGGAGCTGAGTGTGATGGCTAAGCATCTATGTATAGCGGTGCTAGAGTGTCCCTCAGTGGAGGCTCTGGGGCACTGGTTAAAACCAGAAGATAAGGGCATCCAAAGAGAACACTAGAAAATAAGGCTCAAAAAGTAGACCAAGGCCACACTATGAGTGACAGTCTGAGCTCAGAAAAGAAAAGGTGGGCTGGAGAGACGGCTCAGTGGTTAAGAGCACTGATTACTCTTTGGAGAGGTCCTGAGTTCAATTCCCAGCAGCCACGTGGTAGCTCACAACTATCTATAATGGGATCCAATGCCTTCTTTTGGTGTGTCTGAAGGCAGCAACAGTGTGCTCATATACATAAAAAAACAAATAATTAAATCATTTTTAATTTTTTTTTAAAAAAGGAAAGGTGGTTCTCTTGAGTGGCAAGACCGTTCAATTAGCTACTACCCATCAGAACATTCTTCAGTGATAGGAACGGTCTAATCTGCCCTGTCCAACACAGCAGCCACAAACCGAATACTTGACACTTGGCTGATGTGACTCAGAAATTGAATCTTTAATTCTATCTAATTTAATCCATTTTAATTTAAATTGTTACATGAGATAGTTGGCTGCCACGCTGAACAGCTGAATCTAAGCCTTCCCCTGTGAACTCTGGCCTGTAGCGACCACTCCATGAGCTCCTGTGCAGCTCAGCAGTGTTGGCAGCACTCAGAGCTGTGCAGCAGGGGAGGGGGAACCATCTCTCTTTGAGAAAGAATGCTTACTCAAGCTGCTGTAACAAAGTAGCACAATTAGGTTGTACAAATGGAAACTCAGTTCCTCACAATTCCCGAGGCTTAGAAGCCCAGTGAAAGCTGTCACCTGTTACCTTGTCTCAGACTTCACTTCATGCCTTGTGGATGGCTCTCATTTCTCTATTGTCGGTCCTCCATATGTATGTGCATTAGATAAGATAACCATGCTGGAGAAGAGCCTGCCCATACCACTGACTTTGCTTCAACTAAATGGCCTCCTTAAAGATCCTTTCTCCAAATGAAGTCACATGGCGAGGTAAAGGGGTTAGGAGTGCAATACATAATTTTGAGGAGATAGGACACAATTCTACAACAAAGACCGAGCAGGTTGAAGATCAGGATTTCTAACTAATCCTGAGCAAGATACTGAGTTCTAGCTGCAGTTCTGGCTCCCCCCACCTCCCTCCATTGTTGACCTTAATCACAAACCTAGGGAACACAGTGACTAGACAAACAAAAATGGAATAGATACATCTGAATTGCTCAACTGGAAGACAACATCGAGAAAAACCTGAGAAACCATGATTGAGTACTGGGGAGATGGACGGAGAACTGATGAGAGACTTTTGGGGCTTCTGGAGAATCCTGACCTGAAGAATAAGCCAGAAAGCAGACTGCAGATGGCATCTTTGCAGCTGGCCTGTCATCACTCCAAGGTGAGCAGTGCTATGTGTGCACCTAAGCCCTGCTGTCCATTTCTCTATCAGGGATAAATCAGGGCAGATACAAATGCTAGATTGACCAGGCAGCCAGTGTGGGGAGTTCTACCTTCTTGTACTCATTCCTTTTTTTCCTGATTGAAAAGTCCACTCTAACCATCCACTCTGACCATCACAGAAGTCTGATACCTCCATAGCACAATGAATACTCTGCCAAAATTAGCTCACAGCCTCAAACTAGAAGATATTTGAAGAGTCTAACCTTTCTAAGGAAAACACCACAGTAGATGACAGAGTCCAGCAAAAGCAAAAAACATTAGATCAGATGGACTTAAAACAGACAGTTATTCTTTTACTGAAGATTTTAAGGTAATGATTGAACAATGTAAACTAATAAGGAGTTTCAAAGAAACTAGTTTAAACATTCAGGAATGAAAATGTTAATAGAAAGAGCACAAGTAATGGATAACTGAACTCAGAATACACAGAGCTGAAGAATGAGGTAACCAGTGGCAGGTAAGAGTGAGGAGACCCTCAACAAGGAAGAAAAGTGACAAGACAGAGAAGATTAGCAGCTCAGTGATATGAAAGAGAAGACAGCCACGGACGCCCAGGAAAGAAGTGAAAATTAGGAGGGGCAAGTACCTAAATAGATACATAAAATAGTTCTCCAACTTTTAAAGTTCTTAAGATTACAAATCAGGAAAAATTCACATCTAGGCTAATTGCAGTAAGGCAAAGTTTATCAAAGATAAAGCAGAATTCTGTGAACTTGCAGGGAGATAGATAAAGCAGATCAAGCTGCTGCTGCTGCTGCTGCTGCTGCTGCTGGCTTGTGGTCACAACTGTTGTGTTGGTTGCTGCTGCTGTTGTTGTGGTGGTTGCTATTGTTGTTGTTTAATGGAAATGAAAATATTTAATCATCAATAATAATAATGGCAAAAACACATGAGAACATTTTAGGCAATATTTACAGTAGGATAAAAATATTGTATACAACTTAAGCAGTCATTCAAATATAAAACTACATTAAAATTTTTCAGACATAAAATATCTCAGATATTCATCACAGAAATTTTCAAATTAAAAACACTCTTCAAGGGCTGAGGAGATGTCTCAGTGGGTAAGAACATTTGCTACACCAGCAAGAGGAACTGAGTTCAAATCTCCTGCCTTCGTGTAGAAAACCAGGGGTGCCTACATATCTGCATGTAACATCAGTGCCATGGAGTGTGGAGGCAGGAGGATCTCTGGGATTTTCTGGCTGCCAGTCTTAGCTCCAGATTCAACAAGAGACTCTGTCTCAAGGCAGTTAGGATGAGAGTAACAGAGCTGGATGCCCACTATTCTCTTCAAGCCTCCACACTGACACAGACACACACACACACACTTTTGCATAAACTATCTAAATAAAAGGAAATACATACACCTGCAAGAAATTGTACTGTGTTGATGCTGTTTTTAAAGAATAATAACTAAGGCTAAGTTAAAAAAATAAAGAGGAATTACATTTGAAAAACACAGAATTTTTGCTGTTTTTTAACACATTTTTATTCTGCTGAGGATCAAACTCAGGACCTTGTGCATGCTAAGCAAGTTCTGTACCATATAGCTCCAAGCCTAAGCCCAGACACAAAGCTGACAGGCTTTGCTCAGGTTTCATGAACCAGTAGCATCAGCATCCTCTCAGCTTGGAAAGCATGCACCCACAGCTTGCTGGGAAGGATAGCATGCACCCACAGCTTGCTGGGAAGGATAGCATGCACCCACAGCTTGCTGGGAAGGATAGCATGCACCCACCACACTGGAATGGATGCTGTGGTCTCATGAGACACCCTAGATAGTGTGACTGTATATTGAAATTCAAAACCTGCTGGTCTACAGGAAGCTGACGTAATGCATGAGACAGTGATGAGGGAAGAGGCAAAAGGATGGGAGGATCATGATGAGTTCCCACCTCACCAGAGGGAAGATAGGAACCTTAATTTTTAAAAATGAAAATAAGGATAAAAAGCTAAAAGTGAGACATACTGAAATAAATTAAGATGGATATTCAGGAGTTAAAGTAAGTGACATTATATCTACAGCCATTACAAATGGATTTTAGTAAGTAGGAGAGAAAGAAAGACAAGCAAGTCCAAAAGATCGTGTGCAGCAGGGCACACATTTCAGAGAGCAAGCAGCCCTAATGAAAAGACAGCCAGCCAGGAATACAAAGGAGGCAGAAGTGCATCAGACAGAAGCAGACGGATGACTGTTGGTGGTGACCTGGTGCGAGATGCATAATATTGTAACTGAGCTTTTGTCGTGGGCCATCCTTACTGCATCATTGCATGGGACCATAACTGGTAATCACAATCAATTAGACAGATGTAAATCTTGCACAGAACATGGGAGTGAGACATGAATAATTATGATCAATTGAACTTTATGTGCCTAAGACACAAAATGAAATAATAAAAGAAATCCATCTCCTAGAAGGGTGTCTTGAATACAGTAGGCACTCCAAAACCTTATAGAATAAAAGAGAATTACTTAGGCCATGGTGTAAAGGATTAAACACAGAGAGATCAGGCAGAGAGGGTGCACCTGCAACCTAGACACAACTTGATGAAGAAGGAGCTGCTGAAACAGGAAAGAAGAGGGTGGTGTCAGGAGATCCAACACAGTGTGAGACCTGATGGCCAATTCAATGTGTCACCAGCTTCTAGCATTTCCCAAACAGACTAGGCAATGTCCTGTGATTCAAAGAGATCCCCTCCCTTACAGCTCTGCTCTCCTGCATCTTCCCACGTGAACTTTCCAACATGCTGAAAGAATCGGGGGCTGAGCACGTGCTCAGCACCTGCACTCCACTGCTCAGACTGTGAGTAGCACACACACCCAGCCCTCCCATCAGCCCTTCCAACACTCCCCATTCTGGTTTGGTCTTGACTTTTTGTATATAAAGATAAGATTCTGTTATATTCCAGTGAATAAAATTTTCAGAAGAAAAAAAATTATTAGAAAATTCTTCACTTCCTTATACATTTGGTTTTTAGGAAAAAATAAGCAGGCTACATTGACTTCAGTCTATTACTGAAGGTCAGAAATCCCTTCTGATGACGTTGTTACAGTAGACGTTAAGTGGATTATCCTGGAAATAGGTACTGTTCTTAGTGGTCGTTTATGAGAGTTTTATGGTAGTGTGTAATTCTCGGTGCTGGCCTTTGGTTTGAGGCTTGGATGCAAACTGACAGATTCATAAAATTTATTTACCATGTGGAGTATAATTGATTTCTGAGTGCTTCAAATAACGCACATGCATCAGTTACAGTCCAGCTCAAGTCCTTGGACCAAGTTGCACTTTCCCTCCGTGAGGTAAGTCGGGGTGAGGCCACAAGGGAAAGTCTCCTTCGGTCCAAGTAGCTCTAGCCACTGTCTCGGTTAGGATGCTGTGGTCTAGGTGCCGACACCTTGCAGGAATTCCCTGCTGTTGCTGTGGTGCCATCTGCTTGTTATTTCCACCCTCCCCCTTTTCTCTGTTGTCTGTCTCCCGCCTCCACCTTCATCCACTCCACTCCCTTTCCATCTTCACAACTAAGCTAACATGTCAGTTTCCCCAAATCTTCCCCTGGTTTCCAAGGTTCATCTGTGTGCTATGCAGCACCAAGGCTTCTGTTGTGAACTGAGAGCAAGTTCATTTCTTCCATGTCTACATGCTCAAAAGCCACTACCATCCATCCAGAACTCAAGGCCACTATAACCTCCACTATATCAGAAGTACATTCAAACTTCAAGAAAGGGAACAAGATGCTTGCCTTGGCAATAGCTCTTAAAGGCATAGACTCATAAGTCATCAGGAACAGGAAGTCGTAGGGTTATGCTTAACTGCATGGGAGGCAGAAAAAAGATCTCCAATGTCCTGTCTGCTTGCTGTGTACTTTCTACACCCAATATTTCCTCCTCTGCAGAAGGTGAACAGCCCCGTCTTTATCCTCAGTCCTATCTCCTTACTAAGGGCCTATCCAGGCCTACCAATGGGCCTCCAAAGTCCCAACTACATTCTGCCCATGTCCACAGTATCATTTTACTTTTACATTTAAGGTGACATTCAAGGCAGAGACATACCTGAAATCTGGCCAGTCTCATTCTCAAAAACAATATTTTACCAATTTTCATTGTAACAAAAGAAATGGGGGGGGCGGGTCTCGGTACACTCAGAAGACTTGGAATGACTGAGGAACATCCTGAAGATGGACAAGAACAGTTTGGTCCAAACATCTATCATACCTAAGTCTTGGAGAATTTAAACATTGTTCTGTCTCCATCAAGAGTAATTACATGCAGGACTAATTAGCAGAGTAAGAACTATATAATGGAAGGTGTTAGGGAATGGCTGTCAGTAGAATGCTTGTCACACAAGTGCAAGGACCTGAGTTCAACCTCCAGAACCCATGTAAAAGACATATGTAGTCATGTGTGTCTGCAATCCCAGCACTAGGAGACATGGGCAGGAGGATGCCGGTGTTTGCTGGCCACTCAGGCTAGTCAAAGCAATAGAATATAGTTGGTTGAGAGAAGCTGATTCAGAAAAGCTAAGGGGGAAATGTTTGAGAAATACACCTGATATGATCTCTGACACACACACACACACACACACACACAC
>JADRCD010224935.1:0-11987 GCA_019843815.1 Montemys delectorum | reverse complement strand
CCCCTTAGGACGAACAACAATTACTAACTAGTACCCTCAGAGCTCCCAGGGACCCAACCACCAATCAAGGACTATACAGGGTGGGACTGAATGTTCTGGCAGCATGTGTATAGTAGAGGATTGCAAATTTGATCATCAATAGGAGGAAAGGACCTCGGCCTTGTGAAGGTTCTGTGCCCCAGTGTAGGGGAATGCCAGGGCCAATAAGTGGGAGAGGATCAGGTGGCAGGCATGGGGAGGGGGGAGGCAAAAGGAGTTTGTTCTTGTTGTTTTTGTTTGTTTGGGTTTTTTTGGAGGGGAACCTGGGAAAGGGAAAATTTACATGTAAATAAAGAAAATATCTAATAAAAAAATATCCTGAGTACTTACTATATAAAATACTAATCTACATAACAATGTAAATATTTATTGAAATTAATAATTGGCCAAATGATAGACATTTCCTGGATTGGTATCCCCTAAAGTAAACAGTGCTAGCATTTTGTCTTGGCATATTTTCCTCTGGAAGTTCCTAGCAAAATCTCAGAAGAATGTCAAATATCAGCCTTAACAGGTTAATGTTGTACAGCTCTTTAAATTATCAGAGCCAACACACAGTCATATGTCTCTGAGAAATTAGAAACGAATTAATCCTTTCATAACACGTTCTTACTCATGTACAACATACATATATATATATACATATATATATATACATATAATTTTAAAAATAGTTACTTATTCATCCGTTATTTCATTTATTCGTGTAAGTGAAGCATACCTGCAGAGGTCAGCAGACAGCTCTGAGTTGCTGATTCTCTTCTGCCACATCTGGAATATGGGGATTAGATTAAGCTCATCATGTATGTTCACAAGAATCTTCATCCACTAAGCCGTCTTGCTAGCCCTAATTAAATTTTTTTTTCATTTTCTCTTCCTCAGAGTTGTTTATTTTAGGGAAGTCTAAAGAAGTTTTAATCTGTTTAGACTCATATAACAGAATGATATGGACTGACTGGCTTGTGAACAATATAATTTTTTTTAACAGAACCTGGTGGTAGAGGTCTAAGATAAAGGTTTCAGAAGATTTGATGTCTAGTAGGGACCTGTTTCCTGGCTGGAGATAGCTATCTGTTTGTTGTCCTCTCCCATAGCAAGGGGACAGAGGGACTTTCTGAGGTCCCTTTTTATAAAGGCAATAATTGTATTTGTGAGGATACAACCTTATAATTTACACGTTTGCCCAACTTTCAGGCTATATCAAGAGATCATACTACTTGGAGAGGTCCCAGGAGAGAGAATTATCCATTGTCAAAGTGTCGCTTTGCGACATGACAGAGAACATTCTTGGCAAAAGTTGACAACACTTTTGTGACACCTGCATGATGAAAGGTATAGTTTCCCCAGCCTCCTGTAAACTCTGCCTAGAGACTTTAGGACAGTTCTGCTCCTCATCTGAGAACTTATCCCAACTCTGATGCCTTTATTTTTGGTCTTACGAGTTGCTCTTCAGTTCTGAGTTTATGATGAGCTTAGGGAACACCACACACTTGAAAGCCATGAAGAGTTTTGCTTTTGTTTTGTAAGAACAGGAATATTTTTTTCATGTTCTCTTTATTCTCAGGTAGAAATCAAGAACCAATAATTAATGCTTTATTATGAAGTAAAACATTGGTTCTAACAAAATCATGTACAGACATGCTACATTATCCTTTTAATATTTTGCATGCATCGTTTGCTGTTTTTTTTTTTTTGAAAAGTGTGGTCATTATTCAGGAGATATATTTGTTTACATTTTGCTTTTTAAAGTAATTTTCTTCAAGGTTAGGTTACAAGTTTGTGTTACACTAGGAAAATGAAGGAAAGAGGTCTTTCCTCTTTTGTTTCATGTAAGGGTTGTACTTTGGTTATTATTTTAGGGTTGATATGTTTCATAGAAGGCATCAACAAAGTCTTCATGGCTCATGTCGTGGTTGGTCTTATTTGTGAAATTTCTAATAACCAACTCAATTTCTTTCAGATAGAAGATTTGTCCTTACCCATTTTGGTAAATTATGTCTCAGCACTCTGGCCTTCCCATGTTTCTAGAACCTTGGATCTCAGGTATTACCTTGAGTTCAAACAGAGCTCCATTTGTTTATTTTTAAATTTTCAAACATTTTTCTCACTCAAATTTATTTTTGTTCCTTTTGAGAAAGTTTGCCTTAAACTCGTTCACTATTTCTGTAATGATGAAAGCAGAAGTTCTTAGTCAAGATCCTCACTGAGTGAGGATGTGATACTTTTGTTGTTGCTGTTATTGTTGTTGTTTTGTGATTGTTGCCACATTGTCTACTAATGTGTGGATTTGTGGTTGTTTGCACAACTGATTTATAGACTTCCATTTGCCTTGTTGAACAAGGAGGAGGCTTAGTTGCACCAGAGAGAAGGCTAGAATGGATGGGAGGAGTTCAGAACTTCCCTTTTTCAATCAAAATTATAATTAACCGTCAAAATACGAAACATAAATGAGTTCTTCTGATCATTGCACATTGCAAGGAAGAATGTATTGATTCTGAGATATCTCCAGTATATGTGTATAAATCACAGTCGTGTTCTGACTCACATTAAATTCCTCAGAAGCCATTACTCACAGGTTCTGAAATTAATCTGATAAGTTATCATTTCATTCCAATACCCTTTGGTTCTAAAATATTCTTCCCAGGTATTTCTGTCATGGCAGGTGACCCGTTCTTTAGATGAAGGTGCTCTGTTTTATATGTTTCAGCTCTTTCATCTGCCTCTGGGAAGAAAGGATGAACGTGGACTGAAAATTATCAATGGCTGTAGTTAATCTTTGAAAATCTTGAGCTAACAAATAGATTTGGTCCCCATATTTTTGTGTCTTACAGCACTAATCTGGCCAGTTGCACATCTTGATTCTGTTTGTTTGCCATTAAATTGGCATTATGATGTGAATATGTTACTGGAGTTCCCAGATTCACAACGCAGGTTTCAGAAAGACCTGAAGCATCTCAAAGATGATTTTTCCCCTTGCCTTCATATCTAGACCTATAAAATTGACTAAAACGTGCCATCTTTGAATATAGAGTTATATAATCATTCTAAAACTTTGCTAGCTCACAGCCTTTATATGGTCTTCAGTGTTTTATGATTCCCTTGACTTGAACTGTCTCTTTCATATCTGGCCATACACAGCATCCTTGGATCATATCACTTCCCTTCTTCAAAAGCTGTATGCTTGTTTCTTATTAGAGAAAATTATTTCCATTTCTAAGAAGATAGAAAAAACATTATATGTCATAGGATGGAAATAAAGTGGCAAAGGGAACAACAATTTCCACATTATTTTATTGTTCAGAAAACTTTGAATTGATCTATACTAAGCAGGTTAAAAAAAAAAAAACAGCTTCTTAAGGGAAAAAGTAAATGTGTTTAAGGATCCCATGTCCTTGATATAGAATTATTGAGACAGGTTACATTGTATTTTAGTCCATTAGAAGTGACTAATAGGCAAAACAGCCCATTTTGCTTGACATTTTATTACTGACTAACATCACCAAGAAAGACTAGTGGAATTATGACTCAAAAGTTTTTAATAAAAAATGTTTATTCATAATCAAGCATTTTTATTTTAAAAAACTGCTTACAAATTCTAACTATGGATTGATAGCCTTGTTAAAATCAATTCATTTCTTCTTCGATAGAAATAGACATCTCTAGGGTAAGAAAGAGTTTTACCCTTGCAGGAGTATTCCTTTCAAAGTCAACATTGGCCACGGGGAAAGTTTGATGGCCTGATTCTAGCTTACCAAAGGTCAATGGGTCAAGTAATGAGAAGCTACCTGCAGCAATAAGTGTGTTCATGTATTTTTAAATTGTGATGTTCTCCAGACTATTGAGAACAAATTAATCATTAAAACAAAGTATTCAAAGTGCTCTAATGTTTTTCTGGCAGTTTGAATCATGGATTACTTTTGACCCTGCATGTATATTTAATCACTTAATTCTGAGTTGACATCTGCTACAAGCAGGTGGATTGTTAACATGAGACATAGTAAAACACTTGAGAATATGTTTGAATAAAACACTAACATTTACAGTGATTTAGCATTTATATGTGTGATCTAAAGATAAACAGATGATTAATCTCTTTGGAGAAAACAATAGGGATAAATTGTTATTATCTCAAAAATCTAGCTATGAGAACACAATCTGATTTAAGAAGGAAAATTCCATTGTTTTTAAAGTGCATTCATAATTGACAAGTTGTAACTCTATTTATGGGGTGCAATGAGATGTTTTGATATGCCAACAATACAGAATTTTTAAATCAGATTAAATAATGAATCCATCATTTTGTACACTTACCATTTTATAATTACTTCTTTACCTTTTATCCTGTTTTTGAATGATCATTTTACACCTCCCTAATTTTTGTAGGAGCTGAAAACAAATAAGAAACTGTTCTGGTTTTGAAATGTTGTTTTTGCTTTTTTTTTAGAAAAAAAAAATACCTGATAACTTCTTAGTTTAAATGTACACATTAGAAGATGCTATATCAAGAAGAAATTGGAACTATAAAATTTTAACAAAAATAATTGAAAATATCATTTCAGAGAAACACTTGAAGCTTCTCTAACTAATCTAGTCAAAAATTCACTGTGTTTACCTGTAGCAAATGAATAATTACATTACAGATACTATTAGATGAGCTAAGTTGTTTTCCTGTGGGGACATTTATATTTTGACTTTGTTATTTCCATAACTGTTTAATTTGAACTTATGAAAACTAATAGAACATGTTTACTGTTGTCCTGTTTTTAATTTTTATATTTTAATTATTATAATTACATTGTTTCCATACTCCATACTCTTTCTCCTCCCTTCCAAGCCTTCCTGTCTTTACCACTCCCAAATTCATGGTCTCTTCTTCTTTAATCATTGCTGTAACATAAACATTTATGTGAATAAACATATAAATACAACCGAATCTGTTCAGTGTTATCTCCATGTAAATACATCCCTAGGGCTGATCACTGAATAGCCATTCAGGAAGCTCATTGCTGAGGAAGACGAAAATTCTCCTCCTCTCTGCAGTTAATTACTTTAGCCCTTCATCTGGGATGGGCCCTGTGGTGGTTTGAATGGGTATGGCTCCCATAGACTCATGTGTTTGAATACCCGTCCTTAGGGAATGGCAGGATTAGACAGTATCATCTTGTTGGAATAGGTGTGGCCTTGTTGGAGGAAGAGTGTCACTTTGGGGGTGGGTTTGAGGTCTTATATGGCCAAGTTATGCCCAGTGTGATACATAGTCTCCTACTCCCTTTGTATCAGAATGTAGAACTCTTGGATCCTTCTCCAGCACCATGACTGACTGTGTCTCACTATGTTTTCCACCTTGAGGATATGGACTGAACCTCTAAAACTGTAAGCCAGCCCCAGTTAAACGTTTGTCTTTATAAGAGTTGCTATGGTCATGGTGTCTCTTCACAACAATGAAACCCTAACTAAGACAGACCCCCATAAGATTTCTCCTATCTGCTTTGAAATTGTTTGAATTGTTTGGGTCTTGGTTAGGTAGACATGTAGAGATTTCATGAGTACAACACTTTGGGTGCTTATCCCCAGTTTGGGTCCTCTTTGAAGCTGCCGAAGGGGAAGAGCATAAGAAGGAGCAAGACTTGGTCTTTCAAGAGAGAAGGGTTGCTTTCTGTAATAAGTTACGCCTATCTTGACTTTAAGTTACTCAGAGGCCAGAAACAGGTCTATTGATACTTTTTGCTAGCAGCAGGGAGATTAGGAAAAGGATTTATTGCTAGGGCTCACTTTTCTGGCCAGGCAACCAGAAGTCATTCATTGGCCTGGTTGATTAACCCCTTATGAACCAGAAAGGAAGAAAAGGAAAAGAATTAAAATTCTTTATATAGGCAAATATACACAGACACATATACATTCATACATCCACACTCTGGTTGGGCTTGATTGTCTGTCTCAATCAATTCCATAAGTATTCATGCATGATTACATACCTGTACATATACTTACACACATTCATACAGAGAAACAGACATATACATTTGGATGTATGTATGTATGTATGTATGTATGTATGGATGGATGGATGGATGGAAAGATGGATAGATAGATAGATAGATAGATAGATAGATAGATAGATAGATAGATAGATGAATGGACGGATGATGGATGGATGGATGGTTGGATGGTTTGATGGATGGAAGGATAGATGGGGCAGAGCTCTCCAAGACAAACCATCCAACCAACTTTATTTTTTTCTGGCTTTTTTGTACCTTCTTTGACAAAAAGTTCTTTAAAAAAATCCTCATAGATAAAATGTTACATAAAATGGGAGTTACAGAAGGATGTTGGTGACAGGAAAGGTATATCAGCTGCAAGAAGCAATCCTGAGATGAAATCTCCTTGGAACCTTGCCATTGAGCTCACCCATCAAAGCCCATGCAAAAACAGTGGACTACTACCTCCAGGAAGACCACCTGCTAGCCTTCGCCTACTTTAAATGACTCCTGACACTATCATACATAGAAGACACAATTTCACAGCTCACAGTCTTCCTGACCTTTCTGTGACATTTTTTGAGCCTAAGGTATAGGAGTTATGTTGTATTTGTTTGCCCTGGGGCTCAGCACCGCATGATCAGCTATATTCTACATTGTAACAGTTCTGGCTTTTTGTACTGATCTCTGTCTACTACAAAAAGAAGCTTCTTTGGTAAAGGATGAGATCTTATTGATGGGTATAAGAACAACTATTAGAGTGCAGTCAGGAATTACATTAGTTTAGGAAAATTACAGTGGTAGGTTCTCCTTTTGGATCTATGACCTCACTAGCCAGGTGTAGTTGCATAGGCTTCCAGCACCAGCCATGTTTTCACTCCTAAGTGAGCCTCGCATCCAAACTGACAGCCTGATAAAATAGTTCATACCAAAAAAAAATTGAAATGCATGGCTTCTTGTTGATTCTTTCCACATTAAAAATGTTTTGCTAAGTACCACCAAGTTTGAAAATAATATCACTTCTTAAGATTTCATCTGTTTGCACCTATCATGCCCCCTGCTAAAATTGACACTTGTCTGGTTATAATTGTACTTCTGTTATGAAGAATAATTGCTTATTTGTTCCATTTTATTAAATAAAATAACCATAACCAATTTATTTACATGTTTATTACAAGGCATAAAAATAAAAAATAAAATGTTACTTCCCTGTCAAGAGTTTTAAAATGTTGGTGCACTTCATAGTAACACATACTTTCCTCTAAGTCTGTTTAGTTTTTATTTTTCAAAATACAAATCTAGTAATTTTCTTCATTTTTTTTTAGCTTCCTCAACTTTTAACTTGGTTTGCTTGTTTTTTTTTTTTTTTTTTTTTTAAGTCAGGGTCTTATAGAGTAACTCTGGCTAATTGGAATTTCCAATGTAGAGCACACTAGACTCAAATTCACAGAGATCTCTATGCCTATGCCTTTTGAAATCTGGGATTTATGGAGTATCTACTACAACTGAACTATATCTTATCTTAATTTATTTTATATGAATAATTTCCTTAAAATCAGGAAGTTTTAGCTCTTTGTCTACTAAACTGTTCATTAATTTGTTTGCTTGCTGCGAGACAGGTGTGTATGGTCCAAGGTGGCCTTGAATTCCTTATCTTTGGGCCTTCACCTCCTAAGTACTGGGACTATAGGTGTATACCATCACACTTGGTTTAGTTGCACTCTTCCAGACCTGCTAAATTTTCCAGATTTTCATCATCCTGAAATTTTCCTCAGTTGAAGTATACACACAATCATTTACATATCATTTACATAGTCTGCTGCTAAATACTTGGTGATATAGACGCAACTTGCAACTAACACGCACAATGCACAGTGTATTAGAAAACTTTGCACTGTTGATTTAACATTTGGGGAACAATTTGGAAAGGTAATTTTGAAGTGTCTCACATATTTTTGGTAATTTTTTAAAGTTTCTAATTAGAAATTCTGTTGTATATAGATATAATAAGAACTCATTATTTCAGTCATATTTGCCCAACTTCTCTCAATAAAAACTTATATTTTCTTCTCATTTTTCTGCCTTGTTAGTCAATTTCTCTCACTTAATTGCCTGTCATTTCAAGTGCTACCTGAAAGATAACCACTCTTCTCCAGTTAATTACACTGACATATTGTGAAAATTCTTTATGTTTATTAGTAATTTTAAATTTCAAATATCCCTGACTTTGTGATTATTCAGAACTTCCACTTATAATTAAGCAGTAACAATAACTATGTCTGGAGAAATTCACTGTATATTTCAATCCTTGGCTAATTATAATCCTTTATTTCACTTTTCTTTGTATTATTTATGTTTAACTGAATATAATTTTCTCACTTTCTTTAGTCTATAAGTAAAATTCATCACTATTAACTTACATCTATAAGTAGTTGATGTTTTATGCCTAATAAATCATTATGTATAATATCTACATTTCTGCATTTAGTTCCACAACATCACCAATGCAAACAGGGTAAAGAGAATGTGCAATTGAGCATGTGCCTACATGTTACCTTCCCTCTTTACTTCAGTCGTCGGACTTCTGGCAGCCTCTGCTTAGGGGCTAACACCTGGGAGCTAAGACAGACGCTCTCTGTTGACTGTTGGTTTGTCTTTGAAGAAGTCACCTGAGCACACCCATCACCTGAACACGCCCACTGCCTGAAGATCCTCTGAACCTGGGGACTTTGGCACCTGAATTTTCTTTACAATATAATCTAGAGACTTGGTTTCGGTTTCTCTTGTAACTGTAAAAACCCTGGATTATTCTAAGTAAAGTGGGAGCCTTGATTGGGATGTGACTTGGCTTTGTGTTTTCTCTTTGCATTTCAAATCCTTTATTTCAGGTCCTTTATTCCCTCCTGGCTGAGAAGAACCCAGTGCGTGAAACTGCGGGCAGTTTCACCTACATGTCCACATGTGAGTATGTCTGAGTGCACATAATTGATATCAGTTCACAATTTCATAAGATAAGTGTAAACATTAAAAGCTTTTGTTCTTTAGAACACCCCGCTTCCATACACCTTCACTACTTCTGAAACCCAATATCTCACACTCACCTTCCAACTTCCTATCCTCTTCTTATTTTATTTTTATAATACATAGAGTCCAAATAATTCTGCCTCTATATGTATTGGTTTAAAGCCATTCCCCAGACAATGGGCACCTTATTCAAATCCACATCCCTGCAGCAAATAAATCCATGATTTTCCAGTAGCCATCAAAAACAATAGTTTTCAGCTAGGGTTGAACTTCCAGAGTCCCTCCACTATCCAATATGCAGTATTAACTGGTTTTTCTTCCCAAACAGCCTATACCGCACAGCTTCTTCCCATACTATGAAAATTGGGTATTAGTGACATAGGTTTCAGTCAGTACCACTTTGATTTCCCTGTGTCCTATGACACAATTGTGTAATGCTTTCAGCAATGAGGTCCTGTCATCAAGTTCTTGGACAACCAAGAGCAATGGTAATGAGCTGGATCTTGAGGTCTCTTCAGATCCCTTCTGACCAGTAACTTGCAAAGATCTATGAGAGTTTGGTGACAATGTTGAGGATATAAGAGTTTGTGCACATTTTTATTAGAAAGTAAGCAAGGATAGTAGCTAAAAGCATTAGTCCCTGATCCACTCTTAGACAAGTCCATCTCTGACGTAAGCCTCAGCTTCTTTGTCTAATATATGGAGCTGTTCCCATGCCATAGAGTAATTATTAAATGAGTCTATCCCTTGCATGTAAATACTCCCACTATGCTGTGATATTATAAACATGGAATAAATTTCAATCTATTCCTGCCCTACAAGTTGGACAGCCTGAGAATTTTGGCACAGGGAATACTTGAATGTATTCTTTCAATACTACATACAAAGTCTGTCCTTAGCAGATGCATTCTGTGTTTTTATAGAGAGCAATAGAAGGCAAAGATAACAAAAGAAGTAATCTGTGAAGAGAGCTCAGGAGATTCGGGTTGAGGACTATAATCAAGATACTCAATGTTAGCAGACATGAAGGACATTGAGTAGGAGAAGGAAATGGGGGGGATACCCTGAATAATGGGGGCAGCTATTTTATATAAAATATATATGATAAAATCATCTCAATATAAAATATATAAGATATATTACTCTTACATTTAATCATTATCAACTGCTGGGTTTTATTGCTATTAGGAAACTTTAAACTTATTTTCTTGGACTTCTTTTGTTTATGTGAGCTGGCTATCATGCTTGAAATATTGTTCACCTTGATATCTGCGTTGATGATGTAATGGCAGTAAAGGAACCCTGTAACAGCAATGAAAAGGAATGATTAGAAGCAAGCACTTAGAAAAGAAAAGCCAGTACTGCATTAATAAATATTCTTCCTGTGAGAATTAACTTGTCATCAAAAGCTAATTCATGCTTAAATGTCCAAGTAAACACACTGACATGGAGAAATTTAGCAACATAGTGTAGTCATGGGCCTCTTTGTGTGTGATTTTTTTTTAAAAGTACATTTAGGCAGTACAGAACTAGGATTTATTATCTTTCTTTTCAAAATTGTACAAAAGTCAGAACTAAAAAAATGAAACAATAAGAGCAGACAAGTGTTCAAAATTAATGTGAATAGGGCTATAGACTCTTAGATGGGGTCATTTAAAGGAGCCATTTATGTGACAGGCCATAAAAGAAATGATTAAAACAATATTTATTTTGTGAGTTCAGATTTAATTAAAGACTCTACATCATGCAGGTTTAGGTAAAACTAAACATAATAGTAATCAGCCAGAGGTGTTTCAAACTTATTGATTCATGAGGAAAATTATAGAGGTACAGATCACAGTGGGGAATTTTTGAAGAAGACACTAATTCTAAAGATAATTGGACCATGTTTACTATAGTGAAGATAATGACTTCTTGAATGGTTTTCTCATTAGGAAAAGTACAGACCATGAACATTGCAGCACATTAGGGTTCCTTATAGTGAATTTGATTTTCACTGACAGAGCAACTATGACATCATTGTGGCTGATGGTGTCAGAGAAAACAGCCATTGATGCCCGATAAGGCCATCCTCTGCTACATATGTGGCTGGAGCCATGGGTCCCATGGTTATGAGCGCTGCCTGCTCTTCCATAGGTCCTGAGTTCAGTTTCCAGCACCCACATGGTGGCTCACAACCATCTATAATGGGATCAGATGCCCTCTTCTGGTGTGTCTGAAGATAGAGACAGTGTCCTCATATACATGAAATAAATAAATATTTTAAAAATCTTATTTAAAAAAAAGAAGGTGTGGTCCTATTGGAGGAAGTACACCACTGGGGGTGACCTTGGAGGTTTCTAAAGCTCAAGCCAAGTCCAGGGGTTCTCTCTCTCTCTCTCTCTCTCTCTCTCTCTCTCTCTCTCCCTCCCTCCTCTCTCTATCTCTCTCTCTCTGCCCCTTCCTCTCTCTCTGCCTGCCTCTCTTCCTCTCCCCCTCCCCTTTTCTCTTCTCCTTCACTTTAATTACATATTAACTGTAGAAATCATGTGTAGTAGCTCAGTACTTCTGAGCCTTATGTAACAACATCTGCTTTATTGCCATTATGAAATGACATTAGCAATAAGGCTAGTAATATACTTACATTAGTGATTGTCACAAAAAGCACTTATTAATTACTAGTTTAATTCCATTAGAAAGAATGGCAAAATCTCCCTGGTGTGAAGGATAGTAATATCATGTTAAGTACACATTTCAGATATGTTCCTTATAGCTACTGACACTGAGTTGGGTGCTAGCATAAAGAAAAAAGCTGCTGGACCGGTGCCCTGAGCAGGCCTTGGGCACAAACTCCACAGCCAGTCCCACAACACCCAGAAGAAGCTCTACTCCCAGGCGCTCTGACACTCCCAGGATCACAGGATCACAGAATCACAGGATCACAGAGACAGCTTGACTCTGAGGAGT